>JANHFK010000681.1:93561-110077 GCA_036250565.1 Sibynophis collaris
ACTTACAACCACAATTGAGCCCAAAATTTATGTTGCTAAGAGAAATTTGTTAAGTGGGTTTTGCCCCATTTTACTTGGGCACAATTGCCATTGTTAAGTTAATAACATGGTTGCTCAGTGAATCTGGTTTCCCCTTTAAGTTTGCTTGTTAAAGGGTTGAAAAGGGGGGTCACATGACCCTGGGACATGAAGCTGTCATAAATGTGAGTCAGTTGTCAAACATCTGAATGTAAATCACATGACATGGGAATGCTGCAACGGTCATAAGTGTGAAAAATAGTCTTAAGTCAATTTTTTCATTGCCATCGTAACTTCAAATGTTCATTAAGTGAACTGTTGTAAGTTGAGGACTACCTGCATATGGGAAGTAGTTATAGTTTATGTTAAAAATTGGTAGATTTGTATGGTAAAATGGTTTAGCTTGTATAATGCTTGCTCCCATTTTTACTAAACAGATTGATACTGTACCTTTCTTTTGTCTTCTATAGGAACAGGTATTCTTGAAATTCAGGTTTTGCTTACCCACAATGCATAATTGGTCAAGAGAAGCCAGCCATGGTGGGATGGGGAAGGCTAAGGAGGAAAATAGCTGTCTGTTGCTTTTTCCAATAAAAAGTATTGATTATTTGTTTAGTATTCTCTTCACTCTTACTTCTGTGCAAGGAAGCTTCCAGGCTTTCTTTTGCAAATGAAATTCAGTTTTATTCATAAACATACAAATCTTAACAAAAGTTGAAGTTCTGTCCATGCTATTTGATGTGAAAGGAAAAAGCATCCTCAAAAAAGTAGTTGGTTTGGTATACTACAGAACATAATTGGGTCAGTGAACGGGAGAACAAGACCAGAACCAACTGTGCTGCCATTCATGTGTTGGGGAAAAAAAGCTTGAAGAGAAGCAGGGAGTTTTTAAAAAAAAAAATATTATGTTGGTTATGTTTGTCTCATTAGCTATTTTATCTTAATTATTCAGCTTCAAGATGGAAATATTGTAGCATTGGAAATGAATCTCACCATATCCAAGATGTAAATCTAGAAGCAAAACATTTTAAATGTGTAGCATATTTAAGGAAACTTGCTTTATCTTTATCGTTCTTGTGACATCCTTTGGATTGTACGTGGGAGGAAGTTGCAAAAAAGAACTGATCCAGTTCTGAATTAACAGGCAAGAGTGAGTAGGAGCAGGAAGTGGCTGAAGATAGGTTGAGTAAAACTATTCCTACAATGATCTGTTCAGTTTGGATGTTGCAATTGGGAGAGGATTCATTAGAACACTTATAAATATCTACAGGCAGCATCTATGATAAAATCCCTATAGCTATTATTTAATAGTTTAAAAACAAGCAGATAGTATCACCCATTGTTTACATAATAAAAGTTGAAGAATTGATAGCCTTATAACCGGAAGAGAATGCCAAGGAATTACTCAGTTTGGTTCAATATAGCACAGTTGTTCTTGCATGTCAACATTTCTCTTCATATAGATATTACCTGAAACATGTAGATAATGACTACCCCCCCAAATAACTGTAACTGGCTCACCTAATCTTTGCTATGGAAATGCTTGCTTTCTATGGTTTCAGGTGACTTCTATACGGCAAGAATATGAAACCAAACTGAAAGGTCTAATGCCAGCATCTTTGCGACAAGAACTTGAAGACACAATTCTTTCCCTAAAATCTCAGGTAAAGATTTTATGTTCCATTTGTCAGAATAATAGAGTAGCATGTAATCTAGATTTGCTAGTTCAAACAGCTGACAAAAATATCCATAGCATGCTGGTATAAGCAATAGAGTTTGACAATTAATAGCTCATCATCTCTGCTTCTGGGTTTTTTTCCTCCCTCAGCTAGTTCCAACCTTCGCTCACAAGAGTTAGTTCTGTTTTTTTTCTCTGCACCAATATAAAGAGAGATGTTTAGCCTTTTTGATCTCTTAAGTGCTGAGGGTTCTAGCATTTGATATTTAAACATGAACATAATTTTTTAAATTTGATAGTTTTTGCATAAACATCTTTTGTTTTTCAAATATGCATAGTTTCTGTAAAAAGACCAAATTGGTGCATTGGGGAGAATAATTTGTCACTGCTTACTATTGTCCGTGCATGCAGCAATGGTGGGATACAGACCTGAGAAAGAGTGGGGTCCCAAATTGGGGTTTGTGAAGTTACATTTTTCAGTTTGTTGTTGAACAAGCAAACATTCCAATACCGTGATGAACTAAGTCCTCTTCAAGCAAGAACGTTTAGGAGCCACTTGTTACTTGGAATAATTTTGCTACCCTGACATTCCTTTAATACCAAAGGTTTTTAGAACAAGATCAAGTGGATGAAAGGGTATTTGTTAAATCAATTCACACTGTATAAGGTAATCATCAATAAAAGTTTTCTTTTGCAGTAGATATATTTAGTAAAATAATAGCATGACAGAAAACTATATGAACTGGTCATCCGTAACTTCCTGTAATTACTAAGACATTGATAGGAACCCAGCTAATATCAAAGACTAGAAAACCTTCAGTGGTTACATTTTTCCAATTCATATAGTCTCAAAAAGGGTTGTTGTTATTTCATTTTTCATCTGGAAACTGTGCACTTGGATTTGTCACCTTATAATGCTATTTCTAAAGGAATTGCCATGGCAAATGAGTACCATGTTCCCTCTTGATAATGGCAGGTGTTTTATGAATGTTGTTGATACTACCACTGATTTGAGAAGGAATTCCTGCTAGTGCTCAGGTTCATCCAGTAATGCCATTACAAATAATAAAAGAGAAGAATGGATTATCTAGGAAATTAGTTAATAATACGTGTGACTTATGGCTGGCATACAAACTTACCATTGTTAACAGCTGAAAAATCGCCAGCTTCCAATGAAGTGAATTTGAGGTTGAAATTTTATTTCAGTCTTCAAAGCTTCTGCTAGCATACATAACATTTCAAAGGAGTAAAAGTAACTCCAGACTTTTAAAAGTGAGTGCTCATATACAAAGCATAGCTCGCAGCTGCCTGTGCAGTGAACTACAATATCCAGCTACAGGCTGTTCTCTTAACAGCTTCTGAAGCACAGGTGTCTTCTTTGAAAATTGTTGAAATTCCTGTTTCAAAAACATCAGCCAGAAAGAACAGTGGAATCCTTGCACCTGTCAGGGCTGTGAATTGTTCCAGAGGAATGAGAGGGCTTGGTAGGTAAAAACACCAACAGAGCAGCAGTAACAACGAACAAATAGGAAACATTCACTTCTCAAACAAAGCTTTGCTTATATTTAAAATATGCTGGCTGCCTCCAGCTCCTCAATTTTGAGGCTTTTCACTGTGTTCTTTGTCTTCTATCCTAGCACTTTTCTAATGAACTTTTATAGCATGGTTATAACTTTACTTTCCCAACAAAGAGTTTTTGACCACCCTTCAAAAGTAGAATCTTATGTCTGTGTCTCACAAAGACGTGTGATCCATTAATGTTGATGCTTAAATTGCAGAACTCGGTATTCTTATGCCAGTGTTGAGTTTTGAAATCTTCGCATTTCTTGTAAACAAAATTTAGAGATTACATTTTTTCCCCAAAATGTGTAATGCCACATGAACATAAAACATGGACGGTATTCTCAGAAGATTAAATGCACTTGATCCCTATTTAGGCTGTTTGACATTGGGACACCAATCCCTAGATTATCAGGCCATAAACAGGGCTTAAGCTATATATCTGAGGAACCGCAAGCAGATATATTTATAAGTCTGTAATATACTAGAAGCTCTTCAGTCATGACAGCTGTATTTTCTAGGTAAATTTTTTACGAAAAAGAGCATCGATTCTACAAGATGAACTGAGCACATATCGCACCAGAAGGTAAGCTAGTATCTTCTATTCCGATTGTTAGCTTGCTTTTAGTAAGCACAGCCGCTTCAAAAAGTTGTGCATCTATAATTTTGCCGTTTAGTAGGTCTCGAACAGCTGGCGGGTACAAGTCTGATCTGGGCCTTGCTTTAGCACACCTGAGACACTGGCTCAATTTATGGTTACAGGGCTTTGAAGTGTCGCCATCTTTTGAGATAAAGTATAATGATACAATTTATAATCTTCAAGATTGTATCTTTAAAGCCCAAGATCTTTACACTTTTTGACTTTTTTTAGATTGTTCTCCTGTTATGCAAAAATATGCACAAATGTTGCAATAATAGCCCAAAGGTGCTTTGTACTCTTTGAAAAGAATTACTCACAAGAGTAGTTATGTCACTTCAAAATGATGTCACTGCTTTCTTTTTCTTTTCTTTTTTGCAAATTAAGAAGAGTCTTGACTTCCTCAACATTTCTGTAGGGTTATAAGATATGTAAATACCACTTAATTAAACTGATAGAAGGCATGACTCTAATTTAAAGCTAGATCACGTCTACTGAGTAGGCCTTTCCAGAGACGTTTGCCACACTTCAATTGTGTTGCAAGATCTGTGTATAAAACTCTGGTCCAGTTTAAACTTGAATATTTTATGCACAAACCATTGTAGTTTATAGCCCTGGGATTTCCTGTTAGTCTCTCATCTAAGTACTACTGGTAAGAGTTTTGATCAGGATCAGTCGAGGTCACATAAGTGCTGCCATCTGCTCTGATGAAACTTCAGATCTTAACTCCATAATCTGCTTTCTGGTCTTCAGTTGTTCTCTTCCTGATAACCATAGTTTCCCAATTGAAACCATAATTGAAAATTATTCTGAATTAATCCACAAAGTCTTTCATTTTAGTACTTAATATCTGGGCATTGTTTCCAGGAAGTGAGAAAGAATCTAAAAGATGTTAGGATTGTCTGTTGTACAAAATAAATGGATAATTGATGAGAATATTTTATTCTTTAGGTAATTACTGAAGGTGACGGTTTGATTCAAGTATCGAATGGATTTCTTTCAGCAGGTTTGAAGATTTGGATCTTTTGAATTAATCTGGGAGATCAGTGATTGTTCTTTAAAATTAGATTGTGTAATTAAGGAATAAAAGTACACCCCTTATTCATTACAGTATTTTAAGTTACTACACATTTGAATCATTTTATCATAAAAAAGATTCTATGTTTTTAATATATTCACTACATATACCTTATTAATTTACATATGAAAAACCTAATTTTGTTTGCTTACATTGTTTTTGTCCCTTGTTTCATAATGCAGTTTTTTTAAATACATGCTAAAATCAAGTCCTTATTATATTATATTGTCCAAAACATGTTAAAACCTATATGGTATTGCTTCATGTTCATATGTTACATTATTAAAATATTTTTGTACATTTTTGTTTCAATTTTATTTCTGTTTTCAACATCTTATTTACTGCAAAGGATATCTACAGCGAAGTATAAACGTTTACAAAATTCTTTTGTTGTGGTTTGTAAGGCAGGATACACCTTTTAAGTCTGCTGATTGTGCATATTGTTTTGGCTGCTCAGTTTGAATATGAGTAGTAAGAATATATATTTTATTCTGGAATGGGTCATTTCTCAATAATGTGATATAGCATGACAGCTAAGACCGTTTCACAGAGTGGACAGTGAATTCTTTCTCCTGATCTCCCTCTTTAGTATATAATTATATGGTTTGTTTCCTTGTGCCATTCCCATTTAGTGTACTTTTGCTATTTCCAATGTCATGCATAGTCATTAATTACCTGATGTGATTAGGAAATAACAAGCCCCAAAAGAACTATTAATATTTCCATTACAAGGAACTAATTGTACGATTGCATAATTCCATGAGGGTCCCGCATTTTCTGAAATTATTAAGTGAGAAAAGGCCACATTTACTCGATTTTAAAATCTAATGCTTAGGTGAGTGATAAAAGAAAATATTATATTAAATAACAGCCTGTTTCTGAGTACATGATATTGACTCTAAGAAGGAATTTATTTAGCCCTCTAACATATATAGATCTGGTAATTAGACCTTTTTGTCTCTCACAACGGGAGTAACTCTGTGTCATAATATTAAAATACCGAACTTTTGATTACCAAGTATTTTGACAAGGATAGTTCTTCTGGAAAATAGTAATTATAATATTTTTACTGCATTTGGCATTCTTACATATTCAGAGTACTTCGGGTGCCTCGTCTAGTTGTCTTTCTTATGATCCTATAAAGTGAATGACAATTTTTATCTCCTGTTTTGCAGAAGGGGGATAAAGGAAAGCTTGCCTAAGGTCACATCATTGGTTAATAGCAAAAGAGAGTTTCACATCAGGAACTCCCTGATTTATGAATTGTAGTCATGGGATTATTAATATTTTCACTTACTAAGACTACCTATGGCATGTACTAATTTCAGAAAGTAGAGCGGAAGTTAAAGACTGCTCTGCATATTAATTCTTCAATAGTAGTTCTGTTGGTGACTTCCTTATCTTCTGCAATTGAGTTTCCCTTGTTATTTCCAGCTATACTCACTGCAGAATCAAATGAGCATACAGATAGACATCAACTTACGACCACAACTGAGCCCAAAATTTCTGTTGTTGAGCGAGACAGTTGTTAAGTGAGCTTTGCCCCATTTTACGATTTCTTACCACAGTTGTTAAGTGAATCCCTGCAGTTGTTAAGATAGTAATATGGTTGTTAAGTGAATCTGGCTTCCTCATTGCCTTTGTTTGTCAGAAAGTTGCAAAAGATGATCACATGGCCTCAGAACACTTTAACTACAGTTGCCCAGCATCTGAATTTTGATCACATGACCATGAGGAAGCTGTAACAGTCATAAGTGTGAAAAACAGTCATAAGTCACTTTTTTCAGTGCCGCTGTAACTTCAAACAGTCACTAAATGTTGTAAGATGAGGACTACCTGTACCTATAATGGAGGATCAGGGATTCACGTTTCAGGCACTCCTAAACATGAAGGAAAGACGTACTAAGAATATGACCCTATGAGCAAGCAAGCAAGGACTATTAAATTAAAGGTTTAAATGCAATTTAGGCATCAATGGCTATAAATCAAGGATCCAGTTCGCGGCCCTGGAGAGCTAGTAATGTGGCCCTACAATATCGTAAACTTTTAACATAATTATTTGATTTTATATTATAAAACTGTATTATATATTTTTATATGTGGCCCAAGATAATTCCTCTTCACTCGGTGTGGCCCAAGCAAATCAAAAAGTTGGGCACCCATGCAATAAATGATAATGATTTATTCTTTACTGCTTTATAGAAAACATGTGTTCCTTTGATTAACTATAGTATAGCCTGCCTTTTAATATTTCTACCTTTGAATTAAGGGTGAACCAACCTCAGTTCAGATGCAGTATGACATTTTGTAGGATACAGTTTAGAGTTCACCATTTAGAGGTTTTTGAAGAATTTCTTCTTTCTCCAGCTTCAGGAAGCGTGTGGGATAAAGATATAAACTGAAGCGGCAGCGTAGGCATTTTGAAGACCAAGGGCATCTGATGCAGGAGATGACCAGGCTGAGCCAGAGGGTGGGTTCAAACACATCATCAGTTTGGAATCGCTATACCCCCATAAAAGACCTAAGTCCAGCCCCCCTTGAATTCCATTGACCTTTATCTAGCACCCATTTGCCTTGTAGTTCAGATTCTTGTGTGTAGATAGCATGAAATAAATGTGTAGAACTTTTGAATTCTATCCTGACTTCTGAAATAAGCAGAGATTAAAAATCTGAGGATAAATGTAGGATTTGAGCAAACCAAAACTTCTACTCAATATTTAAATGAGAAGCCAGGGCAGCTGTTGAGGACTTAAGTAAGAGGAAAGGCAGGGACATTCCCAAGGCCATCAAATTTGCTAAAATGCCTCAAACTCCAGTCAAAACCATATAAACTGGTAGCCTGTGGATTAGTTCATCTAATTTATGCCAACCTCATTCTGCCACAATCATGTATGCCTACCTCTGCCTTAAGGTACACTTTTCTAATTAGGTATCACAAATGTAATCCCATTATCTTCACACCCCTAATAATAGGTCAGATTCTCCATTACATTCTGGCTGTTGAAGTGTTTCCAGAATAGATTATTTATTTCTGAATAAATTTTTCTTTTTGGTTGAAATACCCCACCTCTTTTTTGGATATGTAATGTATATTGATGGCTTAATTATAAGATGGGGGTGTGGGTTTATTTTTTTGCCTCCTCCAGCAGAACTGATGGGCTGTTTTTATTAGTTGTCCAACTCTCTTAAAAAAACAACTTTATTAGTTCACGCTGTGTTCAGACTTGCCCTTGGTAAATAAGGTTCTAACACTGACAGAAAGAAAATACTTGTGATTGCTTTAATAACTAGGAAAGGTTACACTAAAAATATAGGGCACCCTTGATGCTAAGTAGTTCTAACACATCATACAGAAAGAGTATGGATTCTTTTTTTAAATACTGCTCTGCCTTTTGAAATCTCAATATGCCAAAGGCACCAGCATCAGATCTGGTTTTGAAAGGGGGGAAAAAAGGCACTAAGAACACCAAGCAGTAGGTGAAAAGATTTTGGAACACAAGGTCATTTTAATTCATACTTTTCTCTTTTAAAAAGTCTCAGCTTTGATATTTTTGCTGAGAAAAAATAATTCCTGCTTAAATTGTGTCATTAAAGACAAGTTGCCTCTTTCAAAGCACATTATCAAAGAATGCTGAAATTGCAAGATACTGAAACAAAAATGTATCATTGGTTTTAAGTATGGTAACCAAACACTTCCTTAAAATCCTTTGTGCTGGTGTTTTGTTTTTTTCTATTTACTCTTTTTAACTACAGCATTTTAAAAACAAGTCATGTCCTATTTACATCTCATAGCTCAAAAGCCATTTAAATTGCAAGGTTGTTTTATTTCCAGCATTGTTCAATTAATCTTGCAAGAGAGAGAGTCTTTTGACTCGTATTTTTTAAGCATAATCTTTACAACAAAGATTTCTATGCTTTACAAACATGACAAAAACAGAATTGGTTAATTTATCCAAGTGCTATTTCAGCAGATCTCTTTTTATGACCTTTGGCAATAATTACTTACAAAATTTAATTGGACATCCAACATCTTCTTTTAGACATTTATCAATGTTTTATAATCTTTTCATTCTTTTCTCTGAATGTTAATAATCAGTGTAACCAAAAAAACTCAGAATAGAAGCATACGTTATTTAAAGATGTATGTCTTCTATAGCGCTTTGATCATGAATACTTTTTTTATTTTGTCATGCCATCTTTTGTGATATCTATTCAGTTCTCTAAGCACATTACTTATTGTAAATATAGATACATTTTTTGCACATTTCCTTAACTTTTTCATTTTTTCCCTATTCAGAGTAGAGGTTATAGAGGCTATGTACAGTGATGTGATGTTTTTCCAGCAAAGTGGAATTTCTTTCTGTGTCTATGGAGATTCTCAATCATCCAGGCCATGGTTGTCCCAGAGATGCGTTTTCCAAAAGGCATCTTAGGTTTTTTTCCTTTGAAAACGTTTTGCTCATCATCCAAGAAATTTCTTCTCAAAAAGGTTCTTGGATGAGAAGTGAAATGTTTTCAAATTTGAAAAAGCACTTTCCTTTGTGTGTTTCAGTAATGATGCTGATCTGAAAAGGATTAAAGTAATGTGAAGTAATCCCTAATGTTATAGTAAAAAAATGTCCAAACCTATGTTCCTCTAGGACAGGGGTCAGCAACCCGCCTCCCTGGAGCCGCAAGCGGCTCTTTGGGCCCTCTCCCGCAGCTCCCTGCCCCATCACTGGTTGGCCCCACCCCTCTTATTTCTTTTTTGGACTCCAGCCCGAAGCGACAGAAAGCAAAGGCTGCCTTAGTCACAAATGTGGAATGAAGGCAGGTACAGGTACAGCTTTGCTCCTACACTCTCCTCCCTCGTGCTCCTCTTGTTTAACTCCCTGGCCAGCTGTGGCTGAGCCGGGAGGGTGCACACGGATGGGGAGACCCTCCTCAAGCGAGTGCCAAAGCTCAGGAAAGGTGGCTCGGGGCGGGCAGCAGCTTGCTTAAGGAGGGTCTCCCCATACGTTCATACGCTCCTGACTCAGCCACAGCCGGCCCAGGCATCCTGAGAGGAGGAGAGGGAGAAGGGTTTCCAGAGAGTGCAGGAGCAAACCTGCCCTGTACCTGCCTTCATGCCACATTTGCACATAAGGCAGCCTTCACTTCCTGCCTTTTCAGGCTGGAGTTCACACCCTCTGCGCTAGGCCAAAGAGCTGCCAGTGATGGGATATGACACGGCAAGGTGATGGTCGGAGCATTAGTGCAGGAGAGAAGCCGCACCCTGTTAAGAACGCTCCTGGCTTAGCCACAGCCGACCAGGAAGTTATAAGAGGAGGGGGGGAAGAGGACAGTCACCTGAAGGGAAGGGGGGAGACACACAGAGAGAGAGAGAGACATAGAGACACACACAGAGTGATACATAGAGAGGGGAAGATAGGGAGGGGGAGAGACATAGAGAATGGTTTTGTGGCTGGGTAGGCGTGGCTAGGGAGTCATATGACTGGGTGGGAGTGAGTGACATTGAGTTGGCCACGCCCACCAAGGTTTTGTGGTGTTTTTTTTTTTTCTGTAGGAAACGGGCCCAAGTAGCTCTTTGAGTGTTTGCCGACCCCTGCTTTAGGACAATTCACATTAAGGATGTGCTGGCATATGAAACCTCTGATTAGAGGGGGTGGAATGTTTGGGGGAAAATATAGGAGGAAGGAAATAGGCTGAGATGGGCAAATGCCCAGAGTTGCTTTTCAGAGTGAGATGGGCGGTATATAAATTTAATAAATCAATAAGGACATATTGCATATGTAGGGGCCTGAGTGTCTCCCATCATAATTCACTCCTGTCATGTACCACTCACTGATTTGTGTCATATGTATAATGTTACTTTGTAATAAAATGCTCTATAATACTATATTTGTGAGTGCTATCTTGTAATCTTGCTGGCAATGGAAAATGGAAAATTGAGAAATGATATAAAGTGAAAAAAGATTCATGTACAAAACATTTAAGGAATTAGGAGGAAAATGTTTTCCCATCAGCAATATTGTCCTAAGTTACACATTGTGTGTGTTCAAGTGATGAGGTTTGAAATTTTTTTATTTATTCAGTCAGGGTATTCAATATTTTATAAGGGAAATAAATGTAAGCTTGACCTTGATTTTCAACCAACTAATCTTGAAATTAAAACTAAAAGGAATAAATGATAAAGACTGAGAGTGAAAAGAAAACAAAATAGTATACTTGTGTGTCTATAAAACAAAGAGAAAGGGGAAGGTTATAATAGGTCTAATAAGAACATGCACTGAAATAAGATATAGGTTTAATTATGAATGAAAAAGCTAAAATAGCATTCAAAAAGTACAAATTAGAATCTATCTATTGTGGATGCCTAAGGAAGTGGATGTCTATAAGCCTATGATAGTTGGAAGTTTAAGTCCAATTAATGGTGATAATGGAAGAACCAAAGATTTTGATGGAAAATTGTGAATACAATCCAGGGCAAAAATGTTTTGTTAGTGCCATATTTACTATTTTCTTATTTTGAATTTATAAAAAAACAATTGTACCCAGAAAGAAAGAAACTTGATTGTAGTTTACAGAAAAGTAACATTTAATTTCATATCATGCAGAACTTGTGTCAGTTCTGTTTATTTAGAGATTCATTGACGCATAAAATGTTAGTCAGAGTACCTAAATACTTGCAAAAGATGCACAAATGACTGTTTATAAGAATATATTCCAACCCTCTTTATTATACAAGAAGAGGGGATATGTCAAGAAAAGAAAGATGTTGAATGTAGTTGGAATGAAAGAAGTATGGTGTGGGAAAGCAAGAACAAGTTAAGAACAAATGGTGCTAAAATACAGGCTGAATACCAAAATGAGGTATATGACTGGTATGAAAGAATAAGTTGAGATGGTTTAGTCATAAAGATGATAAATGAGGCTATATAGAGAAGATAAATAAGTATTAAATCACACATTGCAGCATCTCCACGGTCACATGATCAAAATTTGGACACTTGGCAACTGGCCTGTATTTATGACGGTTGCAGTGTCCTGCAGTCGGTGACGTGACCTCCTTCTGCAGCCTTCTGACAAGCAAAGTCAATGGGGAAGCCAGATTAGCAACTGTGTAACTAATTTAGCAATTGCAGTGATTCACTTAACAATTGTGGCAAGAACAACTGTCTTGTTTAGCAGTGGAAATAAGATATAACTTTTATTGTCAATTTTTTCTGTGAACATTAAAAATGAAATTCTGATGTGAATATCTAACAATCTTCAGAGTTAACAAGGTTAAAACTATATGGTACAAAGTTATTAATACTATATGGTTCAAAGAAAATTTGAGCCTGTGGTTGTAAGTCAAGGACTAACTGTAAAGAATAAGTCAAGAAAAATGGTTGAGATGGTGAGATCTTTAAAAAGAAGATTAGAATTTTAGAGAATAAAATTGATGAAGAATAGGAGGAGATTGAGAAATATGGTATTGATGTAAACTAAATTTAATTTTATTGTTTTTGTCTTTCTCCCATGCTTTAATTTCTTAGGCTTACTATTTCTTATTCCTTTTCTATGTTTTGCATAACATTGCTTACCATGTTATAGCATGATTAGTACACATAGAATTATATTCAGTCTTCCCTCTCATAATAGTGTTCTTGATCAATATATAGCTGTCCCATGAAGGGTAATGAAATCTTCTGGGATTTCTATTTTTCTACACACATTCTGCAGTGTGACACAATCCACACAATGGAAGGCATTCTGTAATCAATAAAGCAGATCTTGGTTCATTTTTGGTATTCATGGGCTTTCTCAATTATCCAATGTTCATCAGCAGTAACATGTTGTGTCCCTCAGCCTTTCTTAAAGCCATTTGACCAACTGGCCTTTCCATACAGGACTCTAATATGCATTGGATGATCCTGAGTATTGTTTTACTGACATGTACATTAAGAATATTGTGTGATATTAGTGTGCTCTAGTGAGTCTCCTTTTCAGTACTGGCACATGGATTTACTTCTTTCAATCTATTAACCAGTATACCATTCTCTGTCTATTGACATAGCTTTATTAGAGCCTTTACTGATTTATCTATTGCTTGTCATATTTATATAGATACGTTACGAATTCCTGTAGCTTTTTGACTTGGTAATGACTAGAGTGCCAATTTAATTTCATTTTCTAGCACTAGCAAGTCTTGCAAATAGGGAATACTTTCTAAAGTATCTTGGATGTTGACATCATACAATACAGAATTTCAGTATATTCTTTCCATCTTTCTTTGATCTTCTTTGAATCAGTCACTGTCTGGTCCATTGGTATTTTTGAGCATACTAATTTGATGATGGAACCTCTATTACAACTTTAGCTTTATTATTAACTTTTTCATGAACATCCTGGTTTTATTTCATGTAATATTGAATTATTTGTTCTTGACGTTCAAGGTCTTCTTAACAACTTTCCCTCCAGCACAGTTTAAAAGGATTCTTTCTTTCTTTTTCTTCATTCAGCTATATGTGTTTAACAGGAAAAACTACAAATCTGACACTATGTCCCTTTATTGTCATTGCAGGATCTCTGCACTTTTCATATTTTGTCTAGGTCTATCATGCTGTTTCTCCTAAGTAGCAGATCTCTGTATTTTATGGTTGCAATCATCATCTCTAGAAGTTAAAGTCTGCCACTACTTAGACTTTCTCTTAATGCATTTGCATTGGGTTGGCCATGCTTGCTGACATAATGATGGAGTCACCTACCTGTGAGTTGGGCAGTTATGTAAATTTGTTTTATAAATAATTAAATAGCTGGTGGGGATGTTTCGTTTTGCTTTGCTTTGCTTTGCTTTTTAAAATACTGAGCAGCAGACTATCTTTCAAACTCTCTTTCACCTTCAGCAAGAAACTTTGTACTGTATTTCTTCCTTGCTTTCAGCCATCAAAGTGATAACATCAGCATATCAAAGCTTGTTGATGTTCCTCCCATCAATTTTAATTCTAATTTCTATTTCATTGAGTCTAGCATTTCTCACAATATATTCTAAATAAAAGGAAAATAAGTAAACAACTTGGTACCTTCCTTTTGCAATTTGGAATTATCAGTTGCTTTATATTCTGCTCAAACTGTGATTTGCTGGTCATTGTACAAATTCTTCAATATATAGGCAGGCTGGGAGTTACAATACCCACCTGGATCTGCTTCCAGATAGCTTATTCTCACACGAAGCATCCTTTTTGGTAGAAATTGGGAACTTTTCTGTGCATAAAAGTTACATTTGAACACCTCACAGAGTTTCATGTCATGAAAAAGGTACAGGATACAACTATCCATTTTACCATATCTCTTACTGGACTTGATTTAGCCCAATTATTTGTAGCCACACTATGCATATTTAATTTGGCACAGCAACAGTAACTTTGAATATTTTGTTTCTGATGGTGGAATTCTAACGCTAGCTTTTGATCTCACAACTCCTGAAGTATGAATTACATTATTTACCATGTTTGCTAGAAATATTTCCCTCCCTCTAAATGTAGAAAATAAATCTTTACAAATATATATTGAGTTGATTCATGAAGTCAATCAATCAAAATATTTAGTGACAGACATATGGAGACTTAATCACATTTCTCAAATGTCAGTTTAGCTTAACGAGGAACCATAACACACACACAAAATCTCAA
Source organism: Sibynophis collaris (assembly GCA_036250565.1). Lineage (NCBI taxonomy): Eukaryota > Metazoa > Chordata > Lepidosauria > Squamata > Sibynophiidae > Sibynophis > Sibynophis collaris. The sequence goes on from JANHFK010000681.1 coordinate 108,189, forward strand.
TCTTAATGAACAGAAAATTCATATGGTGTTTGGATTGTTATATTCATTAACATGACATCAAAATACATGAAATTACAAAATGAATTTCAATCGTCTCCTAGGAAATAGTCCCATGCCCCTTCAATTTGTGGAATTTCGAGGGTGTCATGATTCACATAATTCAAAAGACTGGATATATTCGAAATATATTCAAGATAAGACTGCAACAAGCTATGTATTCTGAACAGACTTGTTGTGGTTAATATTTATGCTTTATAATAATCAGGGATGGATCATCATGCAACACTTGAAAAAGAAGTTCTACTTCTGTCTGTAATGATTGCCACCCTCGGTGTAGATGGCTTCCAGGAGATGCAGGCTTGCTTGCGTTCCCCGAGGCTTATTCAAGGTGAGCATCCAGAGGTTAGCAGGTGAGGTGTTGAGGAGCTATTAATATGCAAAGACTGCTTGTTTATTCATGTCCTTGCTCCCAAAGAGTTCACACCACTGAAGGCTGGATATTAAAATTAATTATTGTATGCCATCCTAGAGTAACTCGGTGAGATGGGCAGCTATATAATTTTGATTAATAAATAAATAAAAGCCAACATCCTACTTCCTTGCATTATTGTTGTGCTTTAGAAAGGAGTCAAGACCTTTCTCTTTAGGTAGGCTTTTCAGTTTTAATTTATCAATGGTGGACTTTTAATTGCTAACTCTTATTGAACTTTCAAACTGCCTGGGTGGAAAAGAAGGGTGTCAATCAAATAAATTCTCGGTGCCAATTGCTGTCAGCCCAAGGTGTTCATTGTTCTGAGAGTGAACTCAGAACAGGGGATTAAGGGTTATTTATTTTATGTGCTACTCCTTCTGAAGACCATTAGGAAACCAGCTGCTGCTTACATCTTGATCAACATTACCTTCCTATCAGTCAGAACAGGTATGATTCTTGGCATCATTCAAGGCGCTAGTTGTTTTAAAAATGGTTTTTGTTGCATAAGTGCCTACATTGTGAGGCTTTTTTTTTGTGTAGACCAATGTCTTCTGAGACTTAGAATACATAAAAAGCCTTTTTTCTGCAGATACAGCAGAATGGAAATAGTGTGGAAATCGTTGCCTCTCGCTTTGCAAATATTCAGCTTAAAAATGCTTGTTCCAGGGATATTTTTCCTCCTGATTGTTCAGTGAGTTTACATTTCTGTCGGTCCTTAATATGATGGGTTTTTTAAAAATCTGTTACATTTGCACCTTTTGGGTTGGATTGATTCTGTTGTTCTTCTTTTGTTAATGATGATTTTGATAGTATCCATCCAAGACAACATTATATAGATGGCACAAACAAAATAGAACATTCCAATATAAATAAAATTATTTGGATTTGAATGAGGTCTTTGAACTTAACCAGGGAGCTTTATCCAGCTTTATAAACGTACTAAGAAACATTCTAACAAATATTGAGTTGGCAGAGGATAAGTAACATTAATTAAGATTCATATTCATCACTAGAATGGACTATTTTCTTTTTTATACAGTGATTTTATTAAAAGTAGAATTGCAACAGTAAAAACTAAGACAAACTAAAAAAAAGAAAATGCAGAAAAGAAGAAAAATAGGAAATGTAAAAAATAATAAAGAAAAACAAAAATATGTACCCGTATTTTTCAGAGTATAAGACGCACCCCCCAAAAAGAGGGTGAAAATCTGGGTGTATCTTATACTCCGAATGTAGCCCTGCTCAGCCTCTCAAGTGGAGGTTTCAGAGGCTGAAAAAAGCCTCCAAACGGAGCAACAAGCTTCCAAACGGAGCTTCAAAGGCTTCTTTTCTGAAGCTCTGTTTCAGAGGCAGGTGTTTTTTTTTCCTGCAACAGAGTTTCAGAAGTTTCAGAAACAGAAAACCAAGCGGGTGGGGG
>JANHFK010000681.1:133064-147031 GCA_036250565.1 Sibynophis collaris
TTCTGGTGTGCAGTGCTCTATAGCGTCGTTTTGAGGGTAGGAGTTGAAACAGTTTATGTCCAGGATGTGAGGGGTCTATAAATATTTTCACAGCCTTCTTTGCATTCTTTTGCCAGAGTTGCTCTACTTTTATTTGCAGATCTTTGTATTTGTGATTTTTCTCCAGTTCTTTCTCTTTGTCTTCTGCTGTCTCCAGGTAATGCAAAGTCCATGAACACACTTTTTGTCTTTCTTATCAACAATTGTGAAATCTGGGATGTTGTGTGACAGATACTTATCTGTTTGAATTCTAAAGTCCCAGAGCACTTTCACTTCCTCACTTTGGTTCCACCAGTTCTTGCTTGCAGGCAAATGGTATTTCTTGCATATATTCACATGCACCATTATTATGGCTGGTCACACAATTGGTCAGATGTTCAGATTGGATTTGGCATTTTCATCCACCTAGTGAGTCCTTCCCAAGGACCTGGGATAGGCAGATGTGGGCGTTTCATGGTGTTAAAGGTATCATCACAAGATGTAAGCTTTTGCAATTGACTGTTATTATTATTCCAAATATATTAATCATATGTCACAACTAAGGTTGGTCAGTTTTCTTCTTCATTGTTTTTTCAGCCCTACCCACAGGTTTGGGAATTGTAAAGATTGCATCTAATTAGAGATGAGCTGCCCAATTTTGCTGTTGCTTGTTGTTGGGCTGATCTTTATTTGTCCCTGGCACCACTGTTGACTTTTCTGAAATGTGTATTGCAAATCTCAGTGTTTTGTAATTTTCTCCCCAATTTCTTGTCTTTAACATTATTCTTAGAATGGCTTTATCAGTAAAGCAAATACGATTTTGTTCAATGACAGTAATACTTGGTATATTATTATTCAAGTATGTATCCCTCTAAATTTTGAAATCCCACCGTTTTTGTTTGGGGTTTTTTTTTTTTCTTTATCGTTTTTAATAACTTTACCTGCAATTTCACAATTTAAAAAATTCCTACTGGCTGCAAATATCTTTCTGACTTGATCGTGTCTTTTTTTGTAACCAGTCTGCATGATTTGGCTGCATCCAGTTATCACTGTATAAGATCAGTTACTTTATCGTTATCACATCACAAATGGCATTTATTACTCAAATTGGGTTTTTTCCCCCCTATTCTCACCTTTGTGGCATTAGTGTGTAGTGCTTGTTTTTCAGTCTATTAATACTTGTCAGTTTTCTGGTTTGTCAGTCAAAGTGATCAAAGTCCATCTGAATCTGGTCAACTGCTCCCGCACAGTGGTGGGAATCAATTTTTTTTTACTACCGGTTCTGTGGGCGTGGCTTGGTGGGTGTGGCAGGGGAACGGTTACTGCAAAATCCCCATTTCTTCCCGATCAGCTGAAACTCGGGAGGCGGAGAATAGATGGGGGTGGGGCCATTCAGAGGTGATATTTACTGGTTCTCCAAACTACTCAAAATTTCTGCTACCGGTTCTCCAGAACTGGTCAGAACCTGCTGAATACCACCTCTGTTCCTGCACCATGTCAAGTTCATTAGTATTGCCTGTGAGTTGATAGCTTTGATTGTATTTCCAGCATTTAGGCTAGACTTTCAGATTTTCCTTAATAGCCCTCAGTGTCCTGTGTTTATTTTTCTCTTTATTTGGTTGTGTAAAATAGCTGATGTTTCCAAATATGTTTCCAATATTTGTAATCTTGTGAAGAGGTTAGATCTTCAGTAGTTGTCTGATTTTTCTTTTCTTTATTTTATTGCACATTTAAAAAGTCTTGATTGCCCCTCAGTGTCACTACTAAACATCTGAATAGCATTTAGGTGTTTGGTTTCTGATAATTTGGTAAATAATTTTAGGTTATCCATGTAAAAAAAGATAATAGATATCACCACCACCATCCTCGCAACCTCCACAATCTAAAAGAGAACTAACATTTGTTCAAAAAATGGATGATCCTCATTAAATATATCTTGGTATTTCAGAAAATGCCCCTTGTAATTCAAGAGATATTTGGTAGAACTTGATTTAACGTTTATGAAACTTTGCAAAATGTTATAGTCAAGGTCTCAAATTGCTAGAGATCTATTTTTTCTCCTACTTCCCAAAGAGAGGTTTAAAAAGAAGGTGGGCAGAACAGACCATCTGCCTTCCATCAGAGAGACACCTATTCTCTCTTTTAACGCTCCCTCCCCCTTCTTTTTCTTTCTCCCCAAGTAACAAGTTTTAGAGAAGTTCCAAACTGATCTTTTGCAGGCATTTAGAGAGTCTTCTTGACAATTGAGGGAGATGCGTTCTCACTGCCTTCTTCTAAAGGATTGTTTTTGGCTTCCCAGATGTGACTATAGCTTTGGGGCTTCTTGTTGGTTTTCCATCCAAATATGGATCCTGCTTTGCTTTTTGGGGGCTCAGGCAAGATTAGTTGGATGCTGCCGTCTGCTGTGGACTTTGCTGAAGGGTGGCCTTGAAATTAAGCCAAGGGCCACATGCAAAGATAGCAGGGCTCTACCTTGGCCGTACTGGTAGTATGCTGAGAACATTATGGGCTACCTGGTTATCTCCATACATTTATATTGATGGTGGTGAATAAACTTGTTAAAGCATCTCATACAAATAGAGTGAGCACAGATGTGCCTGCCTCCCGCCTGCTTTGTAGAAAATGGGTCAATTGTTCCATCAAGCCACGATGGCTGGATAATTTGTGGCTGCCTCTTGGTTGTGAGATTGGATTTTTTTTTTTAATCATTAGCGTGAATACTTTTATTCAAAATTCCTGGTTCCACAGGAACACTTTGTAGTTATTGTTTTTAAACTGATTGTAGGGTTTTGATCCCAACTATAACCTCTATCAACTCTGTAAAGAAATAAAATAAAGAAGGGTGGAAGGTTTTACCCTCTCGCTAGCTTTTCTCCGCAGACAAGATTCTTTTGAAGCAAGATAACACAGGCCAATCATTATTTTTAGCTCCTTGTGTGTTGTTGTTTTTTAAACAGGCCTTATTCCTCCTTGCCCAACCGTCCATCCTCCAATTTGGTGAGGACAGGCAAAACATTTTCGCCTCCTTTATCAAGGGATAGGAAGCATTCAATAGGGCTATGGAACCCTTAATATAATCTCTGAGGAAAACTAGCCAGGAAACATAACAGGAAGGGATATGGACATTTGTGGAGCAAAAGAGCATGGCAAAAGGCTGTGGGGAGGTGGGGCGATGGAGACATTTCAAAAGATAAAAGAGAATAAAACACAACTCTTATCAAGTTCAACCCAGTAACATAAGTGCATTGGCTTACAACGCCAGCTTCAAATCCAATATTTTTTTCTCTCTTTCCTCTTCTAACTGTGCTCTGTTTCACAATCTTTCCCCCCCCCCATTCTCTCTGTTATGTGTGTGTGAATATGGATAATATTTGTAAAAGTTGTTTTCTTAAATACAGGCAGATTTTAAAACAGTGCTGATAGTTTATCAGTGATTTCTGTTAGAGGTGAAAGGAGAAATTGGTAACAAGACAAAAGATGCTAGCCCAACATTCATGAAAGCTGGATATAAAGACACAGGGTGAGCCCTTAGGCCCATTTCCAAGGGTGTAAATTCCCCATGGAATTGACAAGTATTTGTTTCCAGATAAGCAATGGCTCAGTGGTTAAAGACTCTGAGCTGACAGCCCAGGTTCGAGACCTGAGCTCTGCACAATGGGGTGAGTTCCTGCCAATCTAGCAGTTCAAAAGTATGCAAATGCAAATAGATGAATAGGTACCACTTCAGTGGGAAGGCAACAATGTTCTGTGCACTTTTGGCGTATAGCCATGTTGGCCACATGATCATAGAAAATGTCTTCGGACAATGCTGGCTCCCTGACTCACAGCAGCTTTCATCCTTTGCTTACTGTATTCATTCAGTTAATGGTTCATTTTCCAAGAGGTGAAGACTAAGATTGAGGAAGACTAGCCTAAAATGATCCCGTGTCCCCTGGCCAGTAGCTCTGATCTTTAACCAATAGCAAAAAACCAAAAAAGATTTATCTAGAGCTGGTGCCTGTGCACAGGAGGGAGTAAATGTTTTTCTATTCCTAAGTGACAGCAAGAGCGATAAAGAAATATGTCCCAGTGGGTATTTTGGACCTTGGGAATGTGAAGATAAAACACCAAACTGGCAGAAACCCTCAGCAAGGCAAGTGACAATAGAGGATTTTGGCATCCAGATGCCAGGCAACGAATTATGCAAAGGATTTTAGCAGGTCTAGTTTGCATGCCTGAAATCCCTCCCACTGTGCAGCTGTTAAAAATGCAGGAACCTGGTCCTCTTTTACATCTGGCTGCTCTCCAGAAGAGAAGGCAAAGAGGGAAAGACTGGCCTAGTCCACTCTGCCCCCTTCCCCGGGATGCTGGCCTTTCCGGCTGCAGATGCAAAGGAGCTAGCCAGAGACACCTGCCTCCAGGAGATCCAGGAGATCGTGGAACCATGCTCTTGCTTTTGTCCCCAGCCTCTTCAAGACCCAGCATCAGTTCTTTCAAGCCGGACCTTTCACTTAGCCAGGAAATGGTGAAACACCCACCTCTCAATGCATTTGACCAACCTGGCACGATGCCTGCAGGGTCTTGTGCCAACAAAGACAAAACCAGTCAACGTATCTTGCCTAATTTGGAAGATCCGCCTTGAGAGGACTGATGCTAGGCCTTGAAGCGGCTGGGGACAAGCAAGAGCATGGCTCTATGGCTCCATGCTGGAGGCTTCCTGGAGGCAGATGTATCTGGCTAGCTCCTCTGCGTGTGAAGTGAAATGGTTCTTTGTGCACGAAATGGCTGCAGCCATAAGGAATCTCAATTCCATCCTGCTATTGGTCAATAAACCTGACTTAAATAAGAAGGATAAGAAATGACAAAGAGGGAATTGTATCTCTATCTTTGAGATCTCGTTTTATACTAGATCAGTGCCCTCCCCTCCCTCCTTTTGGTGCACCAGGGACTGGTTCTGTGGAAAGAGATTTTTCCGTGGGCAGTCAGCTAGCCATACCCTTACTGGGATTCGAACCTGGCTTTGTTTGCCTGTTAGGCAGTTGTATTAACCATTAGGCCACAGGTTCTCCTCCCTTCCTTTGTCATAGTTTTTCATAGGTCTTTAGTTAGCATGAAGGTTTCCTCCCTGTAGAGGTAAGATATTTGTTTTTTCTAAGATTTTTCACGGGTATATGTGTGCAAGGTTATTTTTCAGGAATGCCCCGTGTAATATATATAAATATATATTTTGCAATATCTCTTATTGCAAATTTATATATTATATTTTTATTTGACAAAGAAATGAAGGGAGACTAGTATAGATCTATACTAGTCAATATATATACTAATATATATTGTGACCTTGTAAATTGTCTGCTTTTTCTAATGGTTGACAGACACAACGGTCTCGATTTAATTAACATTTTACATTCTTTCATTTCTTTCCTAATTCCAGCAATTTTGGTTCAATCCAGCCCCTCACTGTAGCCCATAGATTACATGACTCATCCTCATCTTCATGGTGAAATTTAGAAAGTGCAGCATTATCGATTCTATATTATCACTGGGATTTGCTCCGGAAAATAAAGATTTGTTGAAAAAAAAACATTGGAATTGAAAAACAATTTTTTGGTGGGGATGCTGGAAAAAGTAATTTTATGTACACGTAGGCCTAAGGCCAGTTCCTCAAAGTAAACAATATCAACCCCAAGGGTCGATGGGACTGTCTATTATTATTGTTGTTGTTATTATTCATAATGCTATTAGTTAAAGTGTTATTTATTAAATTATTCTCACATAACAACTTTTTTGACAATCGATGAACAATCTGATCTGGGTCGATGAGCTGAAGAGAAACTTTTTTCCTTGTGGTTTGCTGTAATTTTTTCCACAGATGCCAAGAAAATTAAACTGTGTGCCGTCCTTCCCCTGCCATTTGTCCTCCATTCCAATTGTCTGCATGCTTCTTTGCCTGCTCAGATATCTGGTAGCCTTATGTGGGCTTTTTCCAAGGCAATATTGGATTGCTCTAAATAAGGATCATATTTCCAGAAAGTTTCTTCTTCTTTTTTTTCTTAGCCTTAGTAATTACTGTATTATAATGTTATCAGCAGAGGAGGGTGAATTCCTTTTCTGCCTCCTTCCCCTTCCCTCCTCCTCTTCCTCTTCTTCTTTGAAAACAAAGGAATTTCTAAACTTTGCAGGCCTGTGCGATTGGATAGAATTGCTGACTGACCAGCAGACTGTTCTGGTCTTGTTTAGTATCAATATTGGTAGCCAGAAATGCTGAAATTAGCAGATGAAGCTATTTATGGCAGCGGCCTCCAACTTTTGGGGCACCAGGGACCGGTTCTGTGGTGTGAGGCCATGGTTTTGCATGCTGCCTGCATCCTGTGGATGGGGCTTTGCTTGTTTGTGTGGACTGGTTGCTAGTGTGCTGCAGACTGGTGCCAGTCCATTTTCCAGGGGCTGGGGACCCCTTTTTTAGGGAATGCAGAATAAACATAATCAAATATTAACAATGAAGTTTAACTGTTTGTTTACAGGCTGGTTTTATTTTCAACTGTACAGGTAGTCCTCCACTTACAACCCCCAAATTTCTGTTGCTAAATGAGACAGCTATTAAGTGAATTTTGTCCCATTTTACAACCTCTCTTGCCACCGTTGCTAAGAGAATCACTGCAACGGTTAAATTAAGTTACATGATTATTAAGTGAATCTGGCTTCCCACCCATTGACTTTGTTTGTCAATGATCCCATGATCCCAGGACACTGCAACGGTCATAAATATGAACTTATTTGCCAAGCCTCTAAATTTTGATCACATGGCCATGAGGAATGCTGCAATGGTCAGAAGTGTGAAAAACGGTCATGAGTCACTTTTTTTCCAGTGATGTTGTAACTTCAAACGGTCACTAAATGAAATGTTGTAAGTCGAAGACTGCCTGTACTGAAAAGCACGCTGTTGGTTTAAGGAGGGCGTAGTAAGTGTTTCTCTGAATAGCTCAAGCTGCAAGTGAACGCACACGAACTCAGATCTATAAATTGTTGCAGCCTTCTTAAAGGAGCTTGTTTAATCTGGTAATAATTCCCATAAATTCAGCAGCGCTTGTTATCTGGACAGAAATTTCACAGTCCTCTCCAAGGAAAGGAAGGGAGTTGTTGTCAAAGGTGGGAGACTATGGCTGGGGGAGAAGGATGGGTAAGATGAGTGGAGGCACAAGATATTATACTCTGCGCGGACTGGGGTTGAGTCCTGGCCCTCTTTCCCCCAACATCTGGGAGGAAGGTGCCAAGTTGGGGAAGCTTGCTAGGACCACACCTGTCCAAAAGGACATTCTTTTCATCTTCTTTCTTTTGACTTCCTTTTTGAGATCAGAAGCTGCTGACCTGCCTGGGAGCTGTAATTCGTTTTGCTTTTTTTTGGCTGGGGAAAAAGGCTTGTCATGTGTTTTTTGACTTATTATACAATCCACTTATACAGATGAACAGTGCTGAGAGCAGCTTAATGCACCTATGAAGTAATTTACAATTAAAAAAAGGGTAACTTCAAAGGTATTAACCAACATGTGGGCTCCAAGCCACTCATATGCTCTATATACAGGCCCTTTCTTTCGTTTTGATCAAACCTGTTCCATCACTTCAGCTGGAGTAGTTGCGAGCCTTTGATCTTGTTATCATCATGACCACTGGTGAGAATGCTGCACCATCGCCTCGCATGTGTCTATGATGTCAGTGGCAATGCCTGAATAGCAGGTTTTAGGATTTGAGGTGAAATCTTGACTTCTGCCGGAGCCAAAAAAAAAAAGAAAAAAGAAAAAAAAGTTTCTACTGCCAGGGGGGACTTTCAGACAGCTTGTTTTCTCTAAGACAAAGGACGAGCTGGCATCGTGTTTCAAGGATGGCATGCATTGATTTGTGGCAAAATGATTTCTTTCTTCTTTTTCTTAACTGCACGCCTTTGTTCAAAGTGGCAATGCTCCTGCCTTGTGTTAGTTGACTGCTGAAGATGTTAGCTGCCAAATGTGAATTTCCTGATAATATCCCAGATCAAGGCTGCATTAAATGGGTATCTTCTCCCCGCCTGCCCCTTTCCCTACTGAATCTTTCCTAACTAGGGTGATCTTGAGGGGCTGTCAGCTGCTGAACTTCATGGAGACACAGAAAAGTAGAACCGAAAGAGTTTTATTGGAGCCTGCTCTTACACCTGGGACATGTTCCTAAGATCCACCCTTGAGATCTGCACGGGTTTAGTGAGAGAGGCGACTGTGAAACCTTCTCGTTCTAAAGGGTGAAAACAGATGCAACGTTTTAGATAGCAGGGCCACGATGGAAGTGTCCAGACTGCACTCTGTCCAAAGACACTTCTTTCTCATCAGGCAAGGATCTGACAGAAGGTGCGGGTGCTGCAACTTCAAAGCAGAAAGCAGTTGCATATGTTGCCTCCTTCCTGCCTGCCCTCTTTCATCCTCCTTACTATTAAGAGAGAGTCCCTCTATTAATCTGCAAAGGATTAAAAAAAAAGAAGATAGGTGTGCACGAGTGTCCATATGGTGCCCGAAATTAAAAAAGATAGACCACCCATGTCGCACATCAATCTTAACAACAGGAGGAAAACTCCAACTCACCGGTTGCCTGGCTGACTCCGTTCTTGGCAAAAGAGAAGAATTATTTCTATCTGCGCAGAAGAGAAATCATGTTTAAATGGCTACTCCTCCAAGTCAGGGGGAAGGAAAGAGTGGGAGGGTAGCCTTGAAGGACGCTGAAAGTTTTCCAAGGTTAGGGATTTTGATCTTTGATAGCATCTCTCTTGGGGATGGGTTGGCGAGGAAGGAAAGGCCTTGAAGTTGTCTCCAATTTGTCTTCAACCTCAAAGGAGAGCCTAACCCTGAAACCAAAGGGTTATAGCTTAAACTATGGAAAGAGAAGATGAGAAAGATTTCACATTCAATTTCCAGATGTCAGTAGAGGATATTGGTAGCCAAACAGGAAGGTCGCCCTATCTGCTCAGTGTTGGATTCTGGCTGGGTAAAATCTATGGAACTGACCGAGGAACAGTTTTGCTCAAGTGTCCATGAAAAGTTCTAACCGATTGGTCATGAAAAAGTAGGCAAGATCCTTGGAACTGTGAATGTGGCCCCTTGTATATTAGACCCATGTCCCTCCTTGCTAGTTAAGACCTCCTGGGAGGTGATATGTGATTGGATCCAAGCTGTGGATGCTTCTTTGCAGAAGGAAGCACTCTGCCTGCTTTGAAAGCTCTGTCTCTTTCTCAAAAAGCGATTGTTTTGATCCAATAGCACTGGGCAATTTTCATCCAGTTTGCAAACCCTCTTTTCCTAGGGAAGGTTGTTGAGAGAATAGCTCTATGAAGCTAGAAAGGCTCAGAGAAAATATATCATCTGGATTCTTTTGAAACTAGTTTCAGGTTATGGCATCAAAACAGCAATGGTTATGCTTGTGGATACTCTCCAGAAGGCTTGGGATGGCCTGGTCCATCCGTCCTGGCCCTCCTGGATATCTTGGTGGCCTTTGATACCACTGACTGACCATGTCATCTTTTGAGTTAGCTTACTGGGTGGCATTGGGAGGCACGGTTCTGAGGTGGTTCTCCACCTTCCTCTGAGGTCAGTTTCAGTCAGCAGACAGTATTGATGGAGGGGAAGAGGTCTAATCCTGTTGCTGCCATGTGGAGTACCTTGGGGCTTAATTCTTTCCTTAATCCAATTTAATTTTTACACGAAGCTGCTGAACATGTTCATCTGTCAGCGTTGTGCAAATGACGTTGCAGAAATGCTTAGCCAGTGCCTGGAGTCTATGAGGGTCTGGATGGAGATCCACAGATTGCAGCTCAGTCTCGGTGACACCGAATACATTTATGTTTGGGGTCACCCTGGTCCTGGGGCTGTTCCAACAGTAACTCTGGATGCAGTTGCACTCCCCCAAAGAAAGTTCAGGCACAATCTGGGGGCTCTCCTGGGCTCACCACTGCTGCTCAAGGAGTAAGTGGCAGTTGTTACTAAGAGGGCCTTTTCGCAGGTCCAATTGGGCATCCGTTGCACCTTTTCCTAGCTCAGGAGGTTCTGCTCACAGTCACTCATGCCTTATTCACTCCCTGACTGGATTACTGCAATGAGCTCCACATGGGACTGTCCCTGAAAAACATTTGAAACAGTGGTGAAATCCGGTTTTTTTACTACCGGTTCTGTGGGCGTGATTTGGTGAGCATGGTGTGGCTTGGTGGGCATGGCAGGGGAAGGATACTGTAAAATCTCCATTCCCACCCCACTCCAAGGGAAGGATACTACAAAATCCCCATTCCCACCCCACTCTGGGGCCAGCCAGAGGTGGTATTTACCGGTTCTCTGAACCGCTCAAATTTTCTTCTACCGGTTCTCCAGAACCTGTCAGAACCTGCTGGATTTCACCCAATTTGAAAGTTCCAATTGGTTCATAAGGCAGCAGCATGAACAGCATTGGTATTAGAGCTTGGTTGTTAGCTACTGGAGCCCATCATTGGTTTAAATTTGTGACGGAAGATAATATGTAAGATACTTCAGCCACTTATGTGGTATTTTTATATTCATTTATACTACGTGTGGTTTTTATTGTTTTGTATTGTGAACTGCCCAGAGATACTTGCTTAAGATGGATGACCATAACAATTTCCTAAAAAATAAATGAAATAAGCGTATTCTAGAAATTACTGTACGAACGGTTGAACAGAAAAGCGTATGAGAAAGGACTGGGAGAATGAAACTTGAGTTGCAATCATGAAGAAAGGATCCCAAAGACTGTAGTTCAGTTTTGAGGTTTCTTTGGTAAGACATAAATATGAAGACAAGGAATGAACTTTCAAAGAAGGCGATGGCCGCAGAGAAACATTATTTTTCTATTTTTTTTTAAATTAGCAGCAAAAGAACTCCAAAAGCGATTGAGGTTAAAAGGCAACTTTCAGAGTGTAGGCAAATTTTACTTTAGCGGAAGACTGAGGTAAATGATAAAATGAGAGTGTAAACTTCTTAAGCACTGAAGACAATCATGTGCAAAGAAAATATTAGACTGGCAGAACTATAAAGATCAGTTTAGTTAATCAATATATCTGTCTCTACTCCTTTATAAGTTGACAGAAAACTATACTACCATGGTTTGCTGTCCTTATTGCTGATCCCAATCCTGCCTCTACAGATAATTCTTGACTTATGAGCCCAAAATTTCCATTGCTAAGCAAGATGGTTGTGAAGTGAGTTTTTGCCCCATTTTAGGACCTCTGTTATCATAGTTATTGAGTGAATTGGGGAAGCCAGATTTGTTTAATGACTGCATGATTCACTGAACAGCTGCAGCAAATTGTGTTCACATGACCCAGGGACACTGAAAACCATCATAAATACATGCCTGTTGCCAAGTCCCCAAATTTTGATCTGGTGACCATGGGGATGCTGCAATGGTGGCAGGTGTAAAAAAATGGTCATAAGTCACTTTTTTTCAGCGCTGTTGTAACTTGAGCCACTAAACCAATGGTTGAAGGTCGAGAACTACCTGTTCTGCCTATTTGACCCACCGTGGTCATCTAGTTTCCCTCCAAAGTAATGGGTGACAAAGCATAAATGACATACTTTAAATCTTGACTTTAAGGCAGCCAGTTTGGTCTAGTGGTTAAAGCCCCAGGTTAGAAAGTGGAGATGGTGACTTTTAGTTCCACTGAGGCATGAAGCTAGCTGGGTGATGTTGGAAGAGCCGTTCTGAAGAGGAGGAGGAGGAGGAGGAGGAGGAGGAGGAGGAGAGGGAGACAGACAGACAGAACGAGAAAGAGAGAGATGCCCTTGGACAGTTTCAGAAATGGGGGAAAAAACACCAGTTCAAATGAAGATGACTGAAGACAGGGGATAGAATGAAAGCCACACCATGACCATCCAGCAGAAAAAGAAGTTTACCAGGATGTTTGTGTAAATGGGAAAAGGTCCAGTGAAAAGCAACATATGCATGAGTTACTTAATTCAAATTAAAACCTGATCTATAGAGCAGGGGTGAAATCTACTTACCTTCCCTACCTGTTTGGAAGTGTGCGCTGCGCCATCGTCACACCCGATTTTTGACCCTCTGCGCATGTGCAAAGGATCCCGGGCTGGTGGGAGGAGCCCTCGTGCTACCGCCGCTACCAATTCATCAAACCACACGCCGCCACCGCTACCGGCACGCATGAGCCGGACAGAACCAGCAAGATGTCATCACTGCTATAGAGGCAGAACCAACATTCAATGATGTGACACTTCAGCAAGGCAACTCCACTTCCCTCATATTCTGTCCCATCAATGCTGCAGCTGGGTTGGCTCTACCATTGGGTAGAGACTTTGAATATCAGCATCATTGTACAAAACTGCTTTTTCAGACATTTTGTGTTTTGCTGGAGTACAAAAGAGGACAGGGAATTCCACTGCTGTGAGAATTAAACTAGCAAGATTATTGGGTATGTGCAAAGTATCACTAGGCTACTGTTTTTTCTTCATGGGGAGATCCAACATTTATGGGTTGTTTTTTTTTCTTTTTAGAGTGATTATTGCATTGCAAAATAAGCCATTCTCATTGTGCCAATTGCAGCTTTTCAGGGCAAGCTAGACAGGATGGTGGCAGGGCAGGCCTTGGTGATGTGCAAAAATGGGTGTGTCTGTGGGAGGACACGGGTCCATGGATGAGAAGAGTTCTTTGATCATTGCTTGCTTTTCTGCAAATCCTCTTTTTTCCAGCTAAGCCACGTACTGTATGAAAGAAACTTCACTGTCCTTCATTCTTCTACTTTGTTGCTCTAGTGTGATTTTTTATTCCACTCCCTGTTGTACAAAATATATTTCTCTTTTAAAAATAAATAAATCGCATGTTGCATGCTTAGGAAATAAATGTGGGGATGATGATTGGGACTCTAAAATAAAGCCATTTTTATTCTGTTCTTCCTTAGAAGAGTTATCTCTTCTGGTTCATTATAGCCAGAAAAAGAAGTGGGCTAAGACCCCAGCTGGTTTGGTCTTCTAGTGGTTGAGGCATCAGGCTAGAGAGCAAAAGACTGTGAGTTCAATTTCTTAGCTACGAAAGCCAGCTGGGTGACTTTGGGCCAGTCACTCTTTCTCAGACCAACCTACATCAAGGGATAGTTGTTGTGGGGAAGGTGTGTTGGATATGTTCGCTGTCTTGAGTTATTTGTAAAAATAACTGATCTGGATGACTCCTACTTCGCAATTGTTTAAAACAGCTATGCTGGCTGAGGAATTCTGGGAGATGAAGTCCACAAATCTTAAAGTTGCAAAGGTTTGGAGATCCCTTCTTTAGAAGCATTATGAAAACTTGGCTCTACCCACATCTTTCCTTCTTTTTCATCTGAACTGTGTCATTCTTGCCATTTTTATCTTTCTTTTAATTGGCTTCAGTGTTATTTCTTTGTTTTGATTCTTGTGGGCTGCCCAGAGTTGTTACTGGGCAGCATACAAGTTGAATAAATAAATAAAAGCAGTTAAGAGTAGATTTCGGTGTTGAAATCTAAAGCACTGTAGCCATTGTAAGCCCTCACTTGTCCAACTAGATCAGAGGTGTCAAACTGATGGCCCACAGACTGGAGGCCCAGCCCAGCTCCATGAATGGGAAAGTCACAAAACATCCCATGACAGCAACATGATGCCAAGAGTTTGACACCCCTGAACTAGACCTTTGCCAAGTTTGATCTCAATACCTGGGCCAACAAGTTCACACTGGAATCCATTATGGTTAAGGGTACTTGTAACACGACCACCCCCAATTTTTAAAATAGAAGCAAGAAACTGAGCAGGTACATAGGCTACTAAATGGCTATGTAACAGTAAAAGAACAGAATAACAGAATTGGAAGGGACCTTGGAGGTCTTGTAGTCCAACCCTCTGCTCAGAAAGGAAACTCTATGCCAGTGATGGCTAACCTTTTTGCCGTCGCGTGCCAAAAATGGGAGGAGTGTGGGTGGGTCACGC
>JANHFK010000681.1:183004-193656 GCA_036250565.1 Sibynophis collaris
CTTGGGTGCATGGTTGGCGGCTCCCCCTTTGTTTATGGGGAGGGTGGGTGAGTGGATGGGCGGGAAGAAGGAGGCATATGAGAGAGAGAGAGAGACACAGAGAGAGAGAGAATATGAATGAATGAGTGAGTGAATGAATCTTGGCTCAGGTCATCCTTCAGTGAGGAAGGAGGGCCAGGTGTGGAGAGGCACTGCAGTCACACAAACTAACGAAACCAGAGCAATACCGCTGTGCCTGTTCGCTGCCAGCTGAGGTCTCTTGGGGGTATGCGCGTGGATGCCTCAAATTCTGTCAGCATCTATGTAACTAGGCACTGGCCCCAGATATCTGTCAAGGGGCAGGAAGGCATAATGTTTGAAGAGCTTTACGAGGACTCCTCGTTGAGCTCTGCTGATTGAGTCATTGTCCTTCACTTTTTGTCCTGAAGGATGACGAAAAGGAGATGTCTGACACGCCTGTCGCTGCCCAGGGCAACCGAGAGCTTGTAGCCGTGCAACATCAGCAGCACCCTCTCACGCTCCTTCCCACTGGCAGCTACGAAGATGATCCTCCGGCCATTCTGGACGACCACCTGTCCCGCGTGCTTAAGACTCCCGGGTGTCAGTCTCCCGGTATGGGGCGGCATAGTCCTCGTGCTCGTTCCCCCGACCGACTCCCGGGGGGCAAGTTCCTGCTAGCCACCCCAGGCAAGAACTCTGTGCCTGCGGCTTGTGCGCTTCTCAGCAAAGGATTTGTGACCAAGCAGACCACCAAGCATGTTCACCATCACTACATCCACCACCACACCATCCCCAAAACAAAAGAGCAGATAGAAGCTGAGGCAGCCCAGCGGGCCCAATGTTTATGTGCCGGGGGCACTGATTATTATTGCTATCCAAAATGTAAAGGACACTCGAAGGGGGCGGACCTTCCTGTCGCTCAGCTGGAGCCATTTGGGTGAGTTTCCTCTTGGGGAAGAGTTCTAACGGCTTGGGATGCCTGGGATTGGTCCACACTTGAAGAATTGTGCCTGTTTGTCTAAAAGCTAAAGGGACTGCTGGGAGTTGGTGCGATGAGGGGAGAGTGGAGATGGGACCAGGGAGGAGAAGCCTATCCAACTGAGGCATGAGGTTTTAGCAGAACTCATTCTGTGTAATGACTAGCCACCGGAGACTAAGTGTTGTTCTTCTCTCTCTGATGGAAGCCTCAGCAGAACTGGGACCCTTCCCAAAAGGAACTGTAAGCTCCAGGATGGCCTCGTCCTGCCAGGTGGAGAAGGAGGTGGTCCCCCTGCCCCACCAGGCATACCGCTACCCAGTGGGGAAGCCGATCGCTCCCAGAACGTCTGGCAGTGGATGTTGGAGAGTGAAAGACAATCTAAGCACAAGCCCCATAGGTAAATATCAGCTGTCTGCAACACTCTTGCTCCTGGTAAATATTTATCTATTACACAGCTGTCTATTTTTACAATCACTAAAAACAAATGAAGCTCTTTTGCTCCTCTGGTTTAATATGAAAGCTGTTCCGCGGAACCAGAAAAACCACAAAAATGTCATGTTTTTGGCAAAAGAAAATCCCTTTTCATGTTATGACAGACTTTTTTTCCTCTCTCTTTTTTTTCTTTCTTCTTGTCGAGAGTGCACAGAACAGAAGCTGCTATGAAAGGCCCGTATTTCAGCTTTTGTAACCTTGCCCTTTTGGTCCCTTGTCTTTTTCCAGCACGCAAAGCACGAAGAAGGCCTACAATGCTGACTCCACCAGAGGTGCATCTGGGGAGCGTCCGGCCCGTCACCACCAGTGGGGCAACAGCAGCCACCCACGGGCTGTGCAACCTGCCCACCCCTTTGTCCAGGATCCCGCCATGCCTCCACTGACTCCACCCAACACACTGGCCCAGCTGGAGGAAGCTTGCCGCAGGCTAGCCGAGGTGTCCAAGCCACAGAAACAACGGTAACTTCCCACAGATTGGGGTGTCAAAGCAGAAGCCCCCCTTTCCCCCCCCCCCGGGCTGCTAGGTTGATGTCTGCTAAAAGCAATCCAGTCCCTGTTGAAGATAGGCTAGGCTGAATATTCTGAAATAGACCTATAAAAACCATAGATTGCCTAACAAAAGCATCTGCCAACAGAATCTTTTCAAATTCTCTATTGTGTTGCAAAATGTAGAGTCAGATTAAATGTGTAACGGTGATCAGCTAGAACAATGGCAAATAGGAAGTCAGATTCATAAAGCCCCTTTTTCTTTAGGAAAGACTTAAATTTGTTTATGGTTGTTTGTGTATTGGTTACTGGGCTTTTAAGCCACTCTGTTCAAACTGACTCTGAGTAACATACAATCCCCCAAATCTGTATCTTGGTTAAAATAGACAGGTAGGCTAATAAAACTTGGATTGAAAGATAAGGATCCATATTTGGCCCCACCAACCTAAATCTTTTCCACTTTGGAAAAAAGCAGAAACTGGCTTCATTTTATGAGTTAGTTTTTGGCTTGCTCAAGCTGCTGCACGGGCTTATTTATTTATGAAATCGAATTTTTTGCCCATGTCGCTATCAAGCAATTCTTAGGTTTTGGAACAGTCAGTGTCTCAGTCTGATCATTCAGGATGCACCCTTACAAACTGTAATCTCTCTAGTCAAAGCAATTCGAATCTTCCAATTTAACCTGGTTTGTTTGGTTTTCTTAATGAACGCTTCTGAAACAGAAACCAGTTAAGTGGTGGGATCAAAGCTTTAGCCTGTTTTTGGATGACGCTGAGATACTTTAGGCTTTAGTATGTGTATATTTCCTTGCTCGTTTCAGCACATCGGTCTTGAGTGCATAAATGGGATTTGGAGAAGGTATTAATGGTTTTCCTGTATCTCTTCCCCTTCCTCTCCCATTTCCCAATCCTTCAGATGTTCAACTTCAAATCAGCTTAGAGATCGAAACCACTTGGCTTCAGTACCGGGAGGGAATGGCCCTTTTTGCACGACAAACACGACATCAGAAGAGTAAGTGCAATATAACAGTAGAGAGCTGCTGGTTCCTTTTTTTTTTTCAAACCCAATTTTATTGCTTTATGAAGTGGAGCATTTACAAGGGAGTTTGGATTCTTTTTTTAAAAAAAAGGCCTATAGCGAACACCAAACATTTTGAAATCTTGGTTCTCTAATTCTCCTTCTTTTTGTTTGCATTCCAGTTAAATGGACAAAGATTGGTGGATTAGTCTAATTACAGGATAGTTCTTCTTTGACAAGGAATCTGCTAGAGTCTAAATAATTAAAGTTTTCTTTCTTAGATGCTGCATCTTAAGCAATGAGTAATGTTTGAAGTCCAAGCTTAGCCACATGACTATCCCTTTTCATTTTTAATTGGCTGACCTTAAGCCAGCTGTCTGTGCTAGTGCTTTTTTTTTTTTTTTTTTTTGCTTCCTGAAACCACTCTACAAAGACTTGGAACAAATTAGGAAGAGAAAATTATGGCAGAGTAGCCTTTGGTGACCTTTAGACGTGCCAAGTCTGGCTTGTCTCAGAGACGGCCTTGTTTTCATGCCACTGAAGACTCTTATTTCTGCAACAGGTTCTGTCTTCTTGAGGTTCCCCAGGTAGAACCAGAACTTGGCTTTCTCTTCCCTTTGACAGTGGTGTCAAAGTATCAAAACAGATGTGGCATGTCTCTGTTTTTCCCCCCAGGTCTGAGATACAAAAACAGTGGCAGCTTTTGATGTGCTGTTCCACACAAGTTAGGACTTTCTAAATTTAGTTTGGCGTAAAGGAATGCATATATAGAATATATATTGCCAATTCCTTGGCATTGTAGGTGAATTGGAAGATCTGAAAGGTCAGGTTAGGGATGGAACGTTATGGAGAGAATCTTATCTATGCTGCCACTTGCAGTTGAGAATGGTTGGATGGCACATACATAGGTGAAAGTTAGAGTACTTTCAGAGTTTGGGTTATGAACCTTAGGCTTCCCCTGCCCTGTGAAATAGACATGGTAAATTATTGTGGCGGCTCAGATAGAGATCCTACAGTGTTATCAAAAAAAAAAAAAATTGCTGTGAAATGTCCATATGGGACATCCATTAAACAAATAACTGCTTTTCTGTTCCCTCCCAGAACTTTAGACAATGTTGGTCCTTTTATTTCTTCCTTTTACTGCTCTCTTTGTCCACTCAGACACACACACACACATACACACACAACCTGTGGAGAACAGGAAATAGGCAAATCACTCAAAAGCTCCAGAGAACAGCTGAACTATATGAAGTTTTCCAAAGGGTATAAGGTTGGGGTATGTTCTACATACAGGGAAGTGAGGTGTTTTACGCCATGGGAATTGCCACTGAGAAAGCACATTGTTGAGACCCCACTTCATGTGGGATATGGACCATCAGCAAGTCAATGGTCCTTGCTACAGGAATGCACAGGAGGGATATCCCTGTAGGTCCCTTGGAACCAAAAATGAATCAGCAACCGATGTGGCACCTGCAGCATTGACCATATTGATGGTTAGCTGCTGGACTTTGGGACAACTGTAGTATCCAAGCCTGAGATATCTTCAGAGGAAGACCCACACTAAATATTCTTAGTCAGAGTTTCCCAATTCAGATAGACCTGTACTTCACACACTAACAAGAGGTAGGCAAAAGCTTTCTTAGCCATACCTTGCACCTGCCACTTTCCTGTGGGTCCCCCTAATTGTAGCTGTCCTCTATTAGGGGAATATAACTCTCTCTGGAGCCAAACTCGGAACTTGGATAAGGCCAGACCTATCACAGACATAGAGCAATACTGACTTGCAGTGATTTAATTTAAGCTTGTTTTGACTCACCCAGTCCTTCACCACTCTAAGCCCTGGGTCAGGACTTCTACAGGATTTCTGGCTCAGCCTGGGATAGATATGCTGTATATAATGGCAGTATTTCACTCCAGGTGACATATGATCTCACGGTTTCACATAGATACTGAATAATTTGGCCACTGTAGCAAAAGAAGAAGAAGCACTGCAAAAGTATGTTTCTAATCCCCGACTCTTGCATAGAGTCCAAAAGTATATAATGGGCTATCATACTGAAACACAAGGAGAAGTATAATAGGTCTAGGAGAGATTAAGCCTCTTCATCTTGGTCTTGAAAAGGATAATTCACTTTTGCAAAAGAATCAAGATGTATTTATAATCTATAGTTTGAAACCATGGTTTGTTGTTGTAGATAATTGTGGCTGTGACTAAATATGTGCAGAAAAAAACTTGGTTTGTTTATGGGTTCCTGGCTTATTATTGGATTTTGGGGGGGCTCTGTCCATTTACCTAGTCAGTTCACAGAATTGTAAAACAAGACCAATTTTTTAAAAAAAGACAAATCAGATATTGGTCATGGTCAAATAAGCCATGATTATTTTGTTTCTCTGCAAGACTTATTCTTGTTTGTTTGAGATTATTCAAACCATAAGAAAATCTTGGTGTAGGATCATGTAACAATTCACCCAATATTTTCATAAAACTAATATGAAATGCAAAAGTTGTACATGACAACAGAATCATTGATAAAGTAGAATTTGAAGCCTATAGTCAGTAACTTAATATAGAAAGACAGTTAGAAATCATGTAAAACCCAGTAGTTTTATGGAGTTTGGCTGCTTGACCAGTCCCAGAATATCTATTAAGGAATTTTCATAACAAATTAACACAAGAAAATAAATAATTTTTCTGAAGCTTTCTAGACAGTACTTAGCCAAGACATTTATAGGTAATATGATTGGGTATTTGTTTTTTTTTTACTCCAAAGTCTCAGTGGAACCCTTCCTTTAGCAATATTTATTCTCTGAATCCACATGTAAAAGTTTCAGTGACTGAGAACTGTTGTGCCAGTTGGTTTCAGATATTGTACCAAGTTATTATTTGCTTGGTATTTAGTTAGTTCAACTCCAGTCGTTGTGGTTTATACATCTCTCTTTCATGGCCAAGCCTGGAGTGGGAACCCAGATATGTATAAATTTTTTTTTTTAAACTACAGAAAACAAACCATGGCTTAGTGTGATGTATGAATTCATTCAGCCTCAGGATTTGTCATTGCTCTTTTAAAGAACCAAACACAACCTTTTTTTGTATCAAGGACCACTTGGTCTTGAGGTAGATCTTAAACAAACAGTGAATGGTCCTACCAATTCTATCATGTTTCAGGATTCTTGTATTGAATGTTTGTTGGGTCTTTCTTCAGAACCCTTGTTCCTTTCTCTTTTTGACATCTCTTATTTAACCTCCCCATCATCCTGGCACCCTCAGTGCCAAGGACAAAAATGTCACTTGAAAAAGTTTTTTAGTCTAAGGATGGTTTGCAGACTCAGGAGACCAATTTGTCCTTCACTTCTCTAATTAACTGTAGCAACATGAAATTGGTGATCCAAGGATGGGGAAACCAACCGCAGTATCCAACAAGTTGAACTGAACAAATCCATTTGTAAAAAGGGGCCATGGCTGAAGCAATGCTAGTGTCATTGTATTATTGTACATCACTTGATCTGCTCCAGTGATCCGTCCACATGGGGTTCACCTCATATGTCTCCTGTTGTAGCTGAAAGTTCTTCCTCAGAAAAGTTGCCAGAGGGTCTGAGCAATCTGCCCAAATTCATCCAATAATTGAGGGTTGGGATAATCCTACAGCTGCAGACTCATGTCCCCTTCATCTGGACATGAAAACAATGTAGGATTGCTTTGTTGAATCTTCAAGGGTTGCAGACATCATTGCCCTGTTAAGCAAATCCCTTTCCAAAATATTTAGACTTCAAATATGTACAATAACTAGTTGGCCAGTCTTCGTAAGCTGATAATTAAAGACTGTATATCTCCATTGAAAACTTTGCACAATACATGCCTTGGTCTTTGTTTTTAACCCTTTTTCCACAGTCAAAATTCCCTTTTTTATTTTTAATGATCCAGCAGCAATGCTTAGTGGGCCATGAGTTGGAATCGCCTTCCAAATTGAGGGGCTAGTTAATAACAACAAGTGTGGTTGAAGTCCACAAGGTCAGACACCAGGTATGGGGAAGGCTACCACAAATTCTTCAGTATTTAATACTCAAATAAGTCTCCAGCGTTGCTTTCCTCAATTTTGCAATTACTTGATGTGGTTAGTTGACTCTCTACGCCTTTGTGTAATTGTGCCTCTGAGTGTGACATAAATGTTTTGTAAATGTTGTGAAGCCATACTTATTTTCTCTCCTCTCTCCTTTATGTTTCAGTCACAAAGAACCAAAGAAACTCCCTGTTGTTCACTCCTCCCAGCCTAGTGAGTTGGTTGTCACTTATTTTTTCTGTGGAGAAGAAATTCCCTACAGGAGGCTGTTAAAGGCCCCGAGCCTGACACTTGGGCACTTTAAAGAGCAGCTGAGCAAAAAGGGAAATTATAGGTAAGCATCTTTGTGGTTTCTTTCTTCTTTTTCTTGTGTTTGCACAGACTGACTGCCAAAATAACCACAATGTATTTGTAAGCAGCCTCCCACAAGGAAAGGTTTATTGTTCTCTTTTGAAGGTTGGCTGCAACTCGTTCACTAGATGAAGTTTTTCTGACTTCTTTATGTTTACCCACCCAGCAATAGTACTCAGCAGGTGGGTTGGTTGCTCCAGCAACCGAACTGAGATCTCATCTGGTGAGTAGATGTGAGATTGTCGGCTGTCTTGCCTTTTGCAAGTCGACGAGTCCACAGACTTGCATAATAGGTATCTCTTCAAAGTTCTGATTTCCTTTCTGCGATGATAGACTGCTGCTTTAGAAGTTTCCTTTCTTTCATCATCAGTTTGGTTACACTTTGCTTGATTATTCTGATTTCGCCCTAAAAAAATAATAAAAGGAACAGGACAGTCATCAACTACGGAGATACTAATGGAAGTAAAATTGTTGGGACCTGCATCTGATAGCTATACATGAGTACATATATTTCTGCATCTTGTTTATAAGGGGAAGGGTCTCTAAAACGTGTTTTTTCCCCTTTGGTATTGGTTGATTTAGTTTTGCCCAAAGCAGTCAAGTGTTACCAAAGTCCCAATTGGTCATGGAAAATATTGTAAACCTAATTTATGGATGTCAATGACTAACTGACTTTGACTATTATACTTAGTGAAGTATTTGCTCAAATGCCATCCGTTAGGAAAGAGTTGGGGCTTCTTTTGAGGGTAGATATTCCAATATGTTCTGCAAAATTAGAGTGTATTATCTAGTGAAGTCCTGAGGGCAGATTTACCCAACAGATAACATCAGCAGGACCTTTTGATCTCCATACCTGTCTACTTTCTTACCCATCTATCAGTCTACTTCCTTATTTTAGGTTGACTTTTAAAGTCCTCCTAAGGCCTATGACCTATTTTAGGACTTCCTATGTAATTATTCAGAGAATCAACTTGTCCCATCTCCCTGTTACTGAGGCATACATATTAAGCAGGAGTTATTATCTCTGGTGATGGTAGAGAACATCTTGAGGAATGCTTTATTGCTCCATTGGAAGAGGTGGGGTTTCATTTCACAATATGACCATCTAACCCAAAAGTTAACAACATGGCAGCTACAGCTACTACCTACCATTATCGCCCTGAAAGAACAATCTGCAATCTTCCCATTTTTTTTACGTCATTCCAGTCAAAGCTTCTATGTTTTGTGAAAAAGAACCAGTTAGGAAGCATTAGAATAAAAGTTTGAACTTATTTAGTCTAATAATTGCTCATAAACTACCTTGAGATTACTGCTAGAATCACACTGAGATTGGAAACAAAACTTCCAAATAGTCACAGGTATTTTTGGATGATCTACACCTTAAAAAGTTTTGTTTTTTTAAAACAAATTTTCTTTATTTATTTTCTAAAGGCAGGGCCTGGATAGGCATCAAAGTCCTCTACTGGAAGAGACTTTAGTCTCTCTGTCCTTGTAGAAGAGATGATGGGGATTTGAGAAAGAACCTCTGTATTTTTGGAACTTGCTCTCCAAAGAGACTTGCTTGTCCATGACTGTTTTGGCACCAGCTTTTCATCTGCCGGCATTTTTGGACAGCTTTTCTGTGATGGGTTAGCTGACATTTACAGATATTTCCTCTGTTGCTTGGTTATTATTTTATGACTACCTGCCTTTTTAAAGGATGCACCTTAAGGTACTTTTGACTAGCTGCCTAGCCCTGACCAAAACTAAAATATAAATGCTTGAAATACCTAAGGCCCATCTTTACAGATCAAAGGGTATCTTCATTTGTTACCAGAATTGTACATTGGCCGATAGGAACTGCTTATGGTTTATACTTTGTAGGAAGCAACACCAGTATGGAAACTCTGCCAGGGAGTTTCCCCTTCCTTTCCTCATCCTAGCCTCAAATGAAGGGTTCCCTGATTTAATTAACTAGAACCAAACTATGTGGATGGTATCGAGTGAATGGAGGTTAAAGGCATTGAGAAGGACTTGTGTGGTTATTGTCTAACCTCCCACTGGAATAATATGGAGTCTCAGAATCTTATTTTAGATCGGTGATGACAGCTTACTCCAGAGCCTTAGCTGGAATTTCAAGAGATATAATCTATAATGTATAATCTATAATCTCTGTACTCTTTGTTGAGACTAAAACTGGATATATAGATTTTATATATATTGTTCTGAATTTTGTATTCACACTGATGCCCTGCCTTATAAGGCTAAAGATGTAGCTTAATCCATCTTCAGCCTGTTGGCAATACAGATAGGCCTCGATTTATGACCACAATTGAGGCCAAAATTTTCATTGCTAAGCAAGACAGCTGTTAAGTGAGTTTTGCTCCATTTTGCAACCATTCTTGCCATAATTGTTAAGCAAATCACTGCAATTGTTAAGTTAGTAACACCGTTGTTAAGGGAATCTGGCTTCCCCATTGATTTTGCTTGCCAGAAGGCCGCAAAAGGGGGAGGGGGAAATCACATGACCCCTGAACACCGCAACTGTCATAAATATGAGCCAGTTGCCAAGCATCTGAATTTTGATTGCGTGACCCTGGGGATGCTGCAATGGTCGTAAGTGTGAAAAAAGGTCATAAATCACCTTTTTCAGTCCTGTTGTAACTTCAGTCACTAAATGAAAGGTTATAAGTTGAGGACTATCTGTAATAAGAGGGGGATGGGCTAGTCTCATGGATAAAGATTTGCTTACCCTTGTGATAACCACCCTGTTAGTGTAGATAGGAAGATTGAATATCCTCCCATGATGGGAATCTGGGGCCTTCTAGCTATAATTAGACCAACTCCCATTTTCCTTAAAATTGGCCATTCTGGCTGAATCTGGGGTAAGTCCTATTCAAACTCCACATGGAAGGCCACGGTTCCAAACCCTACTGTATACCTATTGTACTAGGTCTTCACGTGGTTTATATTCAGTATAGTGGTAACCACTTTCATACAATTACCCATGGATAATGTTTATTTAGCAGCCCCAGAGATGGCATTCAGCAGGTTCTGACCAGTTCTGGAGAACCAGTAACGGAAATTTTGAGTAGTTCGGAGAACCGGTAAATACCACCTCTGATTGGCCCGGCCCCCATCTATTCTCTGCCTCCCGAGTCCCAGCTGATCAGAAGGAAATTGGGATTTTACAGTATCCTTCCCTTGGAGTGGGGAGGGAATGGAGATTTTGCAATATCCTTCCCCTGGAGTGGGGAGGGAATGGAGATTTTACAGTATCCTTCCCCTGG
>JANHFK010000681.1:199424-213903 GCA_036250565.1 Sibynophis collaris
GTCCTCAATTTACCTACCTTAGAAAGGATGGAAGGCTGAGTCAACCTTGAGCCTGGTGAGATTCAAACCTGCAGTAAATGCAGGCATCTGGTGTTAATAACAGGGTGCTTTAGACCACTGTACTACCAAGGCTCCAATGCCAGTTGGAGAAGTCTTGAAATTTTGATTATGGGACTGTGGGACTATCATGTGACTGCAGCGGTCCTGTGAAAAACAGACACTTTTTTTTCCCAGTACCGTGGTAACTTCGGACGGTCACTAAATGAACTGGTGTTAAGTCGAGGACTTCCTGTATATTTCTCTCTCCTTAACTGGCATTGGGTTCTTGAACTCATTCATTCACCTGGAACTCAGGTCTTAATTCCCTCTATACCAGTGATGGCTAACCTTTTTTGCTGTTGCCTGCCAAAAGCATGGGGAGGGTGCGGGGGTCGCGTGCACGCATGCCCTCACCCATACTTCAATGGCCCGCCACACCTTGCCCCCCCCATGCATGACCCCCCTATGCTCCCCACGCTTATGGCTCATGGTCCCGGTAGGCTTTATAGGAGCCTGGGGAGAGTGAAAATGGCCTTCCCCACCCCTCTGGAGGCCTTCCAGCGGCTGCAAATGGCCCATTTCCTAACTTCCGGTGGGCCTAGAAGGCCTGGAAATCAGCGCATGTGCGCTGGAGCTGAGTTAGGGCAACTCTCGAGTGCCCACAGATATGGCTTCCATAGGTTCACCATCACAGCTCTATACTACACAAAATGCATCCTTTTAAGTGTGGGTGAGGGGGGCATTTACATTTGTCTGAGAACAATTTAAGAATAAGTATATCCTCTTCACTTGGAATAATTGGAGCAGAAACACATTTAGTGCATCAAATCACTAAAAGCCCCCCTTAAAAAAAAAAGCTATATTATGCAAATTAACAAAAACCTTACAGAATAAGGATGATTCAACATATTACCATGCTTGGGAAAACTGGTACACCTGGTTAAACGAGAGACACAAAGCAAAACAAAACACAAAAGTCAAACAAACAAAATTTTAACCACACTAACACTGATTAATTGAGATGAAGGAAACAGAACGACATCAATAATGTGTTGAAACTGAAAAGAGATATTGTAAACATAAGGAGTTGGATAAGTGCTATAAAATAATACCATATCAACAGTTGAGATAGATCTAAAATAGATGCATAGACAGAAAAATGGGAAAAAAGAGTGAGCAGTTAAAAGAGAGTAATAACTAAAAGATTTAGAGAATAAAAATATAGAGATAAAGAGGAATAATACCGAAAAGGATTGTAAAAAAAAAGAAGAAGAAAAAAAGAAGTGGAAAATGTTTAAATGTTTATATGTATGTACGTATTAAATGTATGTATGTTTGTCGTGTAAAGAAAATAATAAAAAATATTTTTTAAAAAAAATATTGGGAGATGAGCAGAGCTGTGGAAAGCAAAGGAAAGTAACTCTCTAGAAGGAATAACTGCCTCCTTGTTTTTTGAAAAACTCAAGTGAATATTTACTTAACAAATGTCCCACTTAGCAACACAAATTTTGGGCTCAGTTGTGGTCATACGTCAAGGACTGCCTGTATTACTAATCTCTTTCTCTTTTTTTTTAAAGCAGAGATAGGGTACACTGTTTCACTAAGGATATGTTTTCAAGAAGACTTAAAAATCCATATTTAAATTAATCGAGGCTCCGCTTCTGCCGTCATGCCTAAGTCAATGTGCAAAGGGTTTCCTTGTATTGACCCAGTTTTAATAAACTGTTATTAAAGTCTACCTCTGCTCAGCATATCAATATCAAGAACGTTCCATTATCAACTAGATAATAGGATGTTTTGCAGGCTTCTCAGAGGCGTCTTTTTCATCTGTTCTGCCAACAGGAGGTTGGATTTAATAATTCCTTACAATGCAATCTTACATTAAAATCACATTGAAATAGTTATGGTTGAGAATATTAAGGCCTGCTTCTGCAAGCAACAAAGAAATTTGCATGCTGTAGATTAATTGGATAAGAATAAGATTATCCCTTCCCTAATAATGCCAGATTTCTGGATTAGAATATTGGATATCATGATCGTTAAAATGGATTTTTTAAAGCATAGCTATCCTGTGTATTTGGTAATATAACAGATAGTTATGACACCAATTCAAGCAGCCCTGTGTTTTTTCAAGAGGCAACTGGACTTTCTGGTTTTTCTTTGAAGACGTTTCGCTTCTCATCCAAGAAGCTTCTCCAGCTCTGTGCCTGAAAAGCGAAACGTCTTCAAAGGAAAAGCAGAAAGTCCAGTTGCCTCTTGAAGAAAGCTCCTTTGGGACAACCATGACCTGGATGACTGAGAATCTGCCGTAGACATTTCGTGATTTATGAACGTTTTTCACACTTTCTGTCATGGCAGCATCCCTCGTGGTCACGTGATCAAAAATTGAATATTTGGCAACTGGCTTGTATTTATGAGGTTTGCAGTGTCTTGGGGGGGTCACGTGATTACCTTTTGTGACCTTCTGACAAGTAAAGTCCGTGGGGAAGCCAGATTCACTCAACAACTTTGTTACTGCAGTGACTCACCTAACAACCGTGACAAGGAAGATCGTAAAATGGGGGAAAATTGCCTTGCTTAGCAACGGAAATTTGGGGCTCACCTGTGGTCATAAGTCAAGGACTCTCTGTATCTTTGTAACCTAAATCTGATAAAGAAATCTCAGGTTGGTATAGTCAGTGGTCTTCCCTCCCAATCCAAAATTCCTGAGTTCCATTCCAAAAGAAGGGACCTTCTTGACAAAGAAGTCATTCAAAATGTCCTCCCCACCTCTAGGATAGGGGTCTCGAACCTTGGTGACTTTAAGACTTGTGGACTTTAACTCCCAGAATTCCTCAGCCAGCAAAGCTGTCCATAAGTCTTAAAGTCATCAAGCTTCGAGACCCCTGCTCTAGGATGGGACATTCAAAAATACAAAATCAAATCATGAAACCTTCCAATCCGTGGTAACGTCAATCGATTGATCCATCTACCCATTCTTGGAGAGAGCTGTTTGGGTTGGGCAGCGTTTGCTTTCTTCCTTTGGTGTCTACCTGGTGAGAAAGCTCCCTTGCTGATGACGGGAAGGATGACAGCTCAGGGAAGACGACAGCCCGGCCTGGGAGCACCGAGAGCCATGTGTCTTGTCTGTGTATGCGGTAGTAGACAAGCAGGCTCCCGAAATGCTAACTCTCTGAATGGAAGGCCTTCATTTGGTGCATATGCAATTAAGCAGCCTGAGAAGGAGGCAGTGAGTTGGACGGGAGGATAAAAGGAACCTTTAATCAAGAAGCTGAACGGTCTAATTCAGGATAATAGAGGGGTCCTTACTGTTTGACACAAGAGGGGAAGGGGTGCCTTTTTTTGTCTGGGTGAGCCCTGGCTTCGTGATCTATGCTCCCAAGCCAAAGAAAGGGAGAGCGGGGACACTGCTGCGTGACCTTTCGGTGTCAAATATTGCCCGCTAAGCCAAGATTGCTCATTATGTAAGAGCTGCTGCTGAAGAAATATCGGAGCATGAATGCGGTAACCTCTCTGTGGCTTTGAAAGTGGGGATTCTGCATTGGTCTCTTGTTTCAGAGAGAGGCTTCCCAAGAGCAACAAAGAGGAAATGAAAAGTATTTGCACTATAATGAAAGATTCTAAACGGCAGGAGTGATGCTCTAAGGAACAGATTAATAATTGGTTTTGTTTTAGATTTTTGTTTCCTTAAATCAAATGCTTGGCGGAGAAAAACTCTGCTCCTCCTGCCAATACCTATGAATGACTTCAAAGAGTGTCTCTCTCCCCCCACTTTCTTTTTTAATTTACTGATCCATTCAGAGTACTTCTCTCTCTCTCCCTCCCTCTTTCTCTCTCTCTCTCTTTTACAAAAACTTTTTCTTAGCTGCTGTTCAATTGGCTGACCATGCACTTGTCTATCCAGGATATTTCTTGGAGTCCAGGAGCTGGTTTGCTGCTGTAGGGAATTATTCTTGTGGCGACTGCCCATTAAACAGAAGTGGACAAATGAAATTAGTCTTACTTGATTCACAGATGATAAATGGCAAGTCTGCAGTTGATATTAATCAGAAAATTGAAGTCATTTCCTGATGGAAGGGCTGATTGATTCTTTGAGAATCAAGGTCCTAATGCAGTCACCTTGGAATTTTTTTTAAAAAAAGTGCTCTTCTATGTTAATTCTCAGCATAAACAGAGAAAGGGATAATTCGGATATTACTAGACTACAACTCCCAGCAATCCTGTCTCTTGATTGCATGGGCTGCTGGCCTTTGTTGGTTCAGCAACATCTGGGAAGGTTCTGGCTTCTTTTTACGGTAGGGTAGGGCTGTCAAACTCACGGCCCGCAGGCCAGATGCGTCATGCACTGGCCACACCCACGCCCAGTTTAGCAAAGGGAGGGGGAGTCACAATATGTCACATGACACTGCCGTGACACCGCACGTTTCACACCCTTGCTGTAGTGCTTCATAATATGTGCCCTTCTGTTTACTTTTCAATATAAATGTTTCCTAAATTAGCCTTCTCCAACCTCCTGAGGTATGAAATTTAAATCTCAGATTGGATACGACTGAAAAATCTACAGTTTGCGGCCCATAGGTTTGGATGATGCCAAAATAAAGGAAGACTGCATTGAATCATTTGTTCCAGACTTTGAGTCTGAGAAGGGACAATAAACACAATGGTGTTGTTTTGAAAGATCAGGGTATTTTAAAACCTGCAAAATGATAACTCTGCTTCAAGCTTTGTCAGCAGCTTCTGGGAGGGCTCGAGTGACTTGGTTGCAAGCTCACTGACAATTAGGTGATCCCGCAGTCTGCTCTCATCCTTGCCAATGTCTCCAACGCATGGGGGTGACCAGCCATGCTCTGGTTCACAAGCTTTATTCTGATTTGCATATTACACCACACATCAAAGATAATTTTACTAGCCGCAGGACAAAGGAGACCATAAATCAGTTCCATAATCATTTTAGTGGATGAAATCTGGATAATGCGAACAGCTATTTATTGTGTAGTTATCCACCACTGCCTCCAGAAGCTTTCAGCAGCATTAATGGTCCATGGGTATTTTCAATGGCTTTGCATTACAATTAGCACAAGGCTCGTTGAATACTCAAGAGAGACCACCTGGTCACTATAATCCAGGAGTGGACCATTAATTTTCCAAAGGGACCACATGAGAAACTAGTATTTTTGTGTAGGACCAAACCAATAGGGCTGTGAAGATGCGTAGGCACAATCACATGCACATAGTATTTTTTTTTAAATTAACAATCACCTTCAAAATAAAACCAATGCGGTTGTATTACATGCATGGCATACACTTACTTAATTTCTTATTTGATTTTTTAAATTTCCTATTAACCTCATGTGACTGAATAGGGATAGTCAAAGGGCTGGATGTGGTCTGAGGGCTATAAAATGCCCAGGTCTACATACTGTATCATCACATCTATTGGTTCAAATTCCTTTGAATGTAGAAGACAAAAAAGTAATAATTGATGATGGGTAACAGCTATTTATTTAGTAATTCATTTATTTGATTCAATTTGGAGACTGCATGACTCAGCCGACCTTGGGCAGCTCAAAATATATGATCATAAAAATCCAATACAAACAAAAACAAGCCAAGATCCAGTCATTTATATTCTGACAAAAACAAACCTAACAATGGACTATATTCATATGCCATTAAATATCACCTGCTTGTAGGAATTTGTTTAATTGCTTTGATTTAGCTGCCTGGTCTAATCACAAAAAACACAGGATACCAAACTAGATCGTGGTGATGTTTTTGTTTCTTGGTTTGCTCTATCTGGAAATATATGGATTGGGAAGTTGGGAAGAAAACTGAATTGCCTTTTGGAATCCAGATATGGAATGTTGGGTGTTTTTGCTGCAATGAAAAATATATTGATTCCAAAATACACTCCACTTATTTTGCATATGTTGCTCTTACTGATTTTCAGGTATTACTTCAAAAAAGCAAGCGACGAGTTTGACTGTGGGGCGGTCTTCGAAGAAATCTGGAACGATGATGCCATTCTGCCAATGTACGAAGGCAGAATTCTCGGAAAAGTTGAGAGGATTGATTGACTGGTTCTGATTGACTGGTTCTGAGTGGCATAGTCTAGGTGAGCATATTTAAGAAGATATAAGCTATGGATGCTGGCCTTTGGACACAAAACCACCAAGCAAAGTTTTTGAAGGAAGGTTTTGAACCCATGAAGAAGCAACAAAAAAAACAAACAAACACTGAAGTCTATGAAGACTTTGCCAAATCAGCCTTAGCAAAAAGAAGAAGAAAAAGAAGGTGTGTCCATTGAGCTGGATGCCAAGATGTTAACAACTCTGAACTATTTATTAAAAATATGGTCGCTCTAGGTGATTTGAAGATGCAGATGATGTTCTGAGAGACTTGCATATAGAAATATATGGCTTCCTAACGATCCTGTACTTAATGATTTAGAAACTGTGTATAGCTTACCTTATAATAATCCTTATTGATATTTATTGAACATTCTAGGGTTTTCTTTCCCTTTAAATCCATTTTATGGATATGCTGCTTTAAAAGACGGAGAAAAGAGGGGATGTGATGCAAAGAAAAAGGGGTGTTTTTTATATTTTATTTTTTACATTGTTTCCACGATCTGAATAAATGTGTCCTTTCCTGAAATGAGCATTTGTTTCTGCCACCTTAGAAGACTAACTGGAATTGTACAATCTTCAGTGGTTTTATTTCTTTGGAAAGGGGATGAGAAAGGAAAAGATAAGTCCATTCTACAGAGAAGGGTATTTTGATCAACGATGCTCTAGTATTTGTGCAGGGAAAACATTCCCAATTGCCTAAAACAATCTCTAGGACAGTGGTTCTCATCCTGTGGTCCGCAGATCCTTGGAGGGCCACAAAGTCATCACAGGGAGCTCTGTGAAGGCTTGAAGAAATGTTATGATTTAAAACTTGAGTTTTAAAGTCTTGGTGGTCCATGGCCACAAAAGGGGCCCTTGGTGTTGGAAAGGTTGAGAACCACTGCTCTAGGAGATCAGGAGCCTTCGTAGATCTTCACGCTCTTTCCCTCAACATCTTTCCCCCATTCCTATTTTGGATTTAATCATGCTGCAGAGTAACCATTCCCTCCTCTGAGACTACCAAAATTTTCAGAATTCCAGAAGCCAACATAGCAAAACCGCCAACATGGTGGTTTGGAAATTCTAGAAACCGGAGTCCCAATGTAATTGGCGATCACCTGATTGGACAATTTGAATTCTAATACAGTTTGAAGCTCACCACGGTTCTAACGGGAGGCGCTATGGGAAGGTACTACTGCTTTTGGAATGAGTCCCAAAAAAGGAAAATGGGAAAACCAGATTCCGAAAGGTGGCAGTAAAATAAATGTAAAGATTGTGTGCAGGAGAGGGGACAGACTGCAGGTGCTCACAGTACATTTGATTGCCTAATTATAAACTCTAGGCTGAGAAATTGTACACACTCCAGTGCTAGGGGTGTTCTGATGGGGTAACTATAACAACACTATTTACAAACTGTAGGTAATAATAACAATGTTGGGGCCTTGTCAGTTATCCTTGGTATCAATAGGCACCGGCATAGCTTTCTTTTTTGATATTGTTTCTGATGCCTGCTCAAAAAAAGTTGTCTCTAAGAACTTCCAGATCAGAATGAGATAGGATGCAGATACCAACCACGGAAGAAGGAGAATGAAATCATCCAGTTTATACCTCTATAGCTAACAGTAAGATAGTCACCAAATTTGGACTGTGCTTTTTATAAAAACAACAACAAAAATTACTCTTTCAGGGCACTTTCAGCATTACAGCTATAATTAAATCTTAACGGTAACCACCATGCAAGGGCATGGAAACTATGAATTGGTAGTCTTGTAGCAACTCTGAACAGCTTGAAGCTCCTGCGGGGTTAAAATATAACTATGACGGTAGTTGTTCCCCAGAAATATTACAAAATCAATAAATCGGTGGGTGGTAACCTTCCAGCTTTTATACGCTTGGATATCTCAGCCTCTTTCAGTTGCTTCCTGGACCATGAATGGTGGATGAGCTAGCTGGCTTCCGAGACTACGTCCGGAAGAGCTGTTTCAACACAAGCTGCCATAGTATGTCTGTGTTGTGTGTGTGTATCTTGGATGTTGGCTGAAATATGCAGAACCATTCTCCTCTGTCTTGATTGTATGCACTGGAACAAAGAAATGCCGTCTCCTAACTTAGAAATACATTTAACTTCAACTTTGTGTGTTTGTGTGTATGTGTGTGTGTGTGTTTTAATATGTGCATTTTCTGACAATGTTACATTTTGTATGTACAATAGGATGTATATAATGTAAAAAAAACGGGATGGGGAAAATACTGTTAATAGAGGCTCTCTAGTGTGTGTGTGTTTTTTAAGGAAAAAAAAAACACCACACTTCAATCAGTACAGTACCTGTGCCTGCATGGTATTAATATGCCGTGTTTTGCCCTGTGTTCAGGGTCCATACTGTCCCTTGGTTGTTTAAGGGGTTTATGTATAGTATATTTTATGCCTTTTTACTACAACTCTTGTACTTTATGACTTTTGCCATGATGTTTGTTCTACTTAAACTGTAAATTATGCATTATAAAGAGTTTCATTTAAAGAAAAAAAATACTTGGTACAATAATTATTGTAATTAAGAGATGTAGCCTTTATTAAAATTTTTTATATTTTTCAAATTAATAAAACCTATTTGTTCTGGTTTCTACTTGGTGTGTGAGGGGGGAGGGGCGGGGCGGTAGAGTTAGACTCACTTCGGGTCCTAAAGAGATTTTTCTAGAAAGTCCAATGTCCACAAAAATGAAATTCTGTGAAGGTATAAACTGCAAATGAATGTATTAACTTTATGGACAGCTGGAAGCAGTTATCAAGGTGAAAATAAATGTACAAGTGCCTTAATGTGACTGAAATCATGGAGAAACAGATCATTTTGCCGGCTCGTGCATTTAAGCTTGAAACCCAAGATGTTTAAAAATAGAGATTGATTTAAATATCCTAAAGTAAAGTCTTTAAGATATTTAAATCGACTTCTATTCTTAAACATCTTGGAATAGTTAAGAATCGAAGTATTCCCAGGAAACATTCGGTCTAAAGCTTCATGCAACCTATATGTTCTAGATCTGAAGAGAATGACTAGGTATATTGATAGGATTTGCTATTCTCCTTAGTGATAATAGTTTTTTTACCAATGGATTAGCTAATTCTGCACAAATTGGCTCTGATTCTGGAAGCAGGAGTTTGGATAATGTTAGGGTCATCCTGTAAATGGCTATAAACAGATCTAGGAAGAGCTATAGGAAGACTTGGTAAGCATATGTTGAGCATAATAGAAAGTTTGGCCCAGCAAGCCAGGAGATACTCTGCCTTGTGTCCCCATTCCACCCTTAAAACAAACCAAGTCTCCTCAAAGCAAATTATCAAATATTCTCAGGTCATTTTGTCATCCTCCCCCCCCCCGCCCCCAGTTCAGCTCTATAAACTTGGGGTCCTTGAAGAGCTATAAATAGGATGCTGGTGGGGAACTGATGTGGCCTATGGGGCTATATGTCATTTCCCCATTCAGGATAAATGGAACCTGTGAAACACTGCAGGGCTGGTGTCTGACTTGATGAATGGAACTTGTTTTGTTCCTAAGTTGAGAACGACCGTCTGCTACTGTCCCCCCAGCACACAATGCCGGGGAGAGGCTATCCTGGGGTGCCTACACCAGTCATGTACTTGAACGCTGGGCCTGAAGCAGGATTGTGAGGCTAACCTCCCAGCCATTGTTAGCCCTTTCAACCTGAACCCTGTATTCAGTTCCCTTGCTGTTAATTTTGTGGCTCGTCTGGGCCCGTCAGCTGGCGTTCCAACATGACTTTGGCCATGTATTTGCCATCTGTCACTTAAGGCCGCTATCCCTGGGTGGTCAGCCTTGACAGTGCCAATCTAGACCATTTGTTTAACTCAGATGTGTGTTGCTTTGTGTGGTTCCCAAGGCAGCCTTGGGCACTTCCTCCCTCATCCATCTCCCCATTGCATTGATTATTTTCCACACGAGACGCGACTTCAGTCCTACCTTGAGGGGGGGGGGGAAACACCACACTGAGCACCTAAGATGGAGGCTCGTGTTGTAAATTAAAATAAAGCTGCAAATGGTTCCCCGCATTTAAATAGATTGCTGTCTTTATTAAACCACCGTCTCAACTTAGTGAGGTCACCTTAATTGATGAGCCGGCCATAACAGATGGATACACAGACTTAAACCACATGGGTGAAGAAAGTGATTTTTCCATCCACCCCCCTCTCTATTCCACCATCAAAGGTTAGGAACTTAGTCCTGCACAGTAGTATTTTTTCTTCTTCTGCTATTAAAATGAAATCACACTGAGTTTAATTCTTCTTGGGAAGATGAATGCATCGGAGTCAGTTTGAAGTCGTTCACTGGCATATAAGCTTTTGCATCTTTATATTTCAGTGCTCCCAAATACTTGCCTTCCCCCTTTTTGTCTTTCCCTTTTCTTTCCTTTCCTTTCTTTCTTCCCCCCAGGGGTCTGTAGAAACAAAAAATAAAATGTCTTCAAATACATAGCAGGCTGTTTAGTGGAGATAAAAGGGTGTTTGAATAGTCCTTTAAAAATGAATGGGAAGTGAACACTCTTATGTTTGGAGTATAAGTAGGATGTGATGAGCATTCGACAGCACCTTAATCTGTCAATTTCTGGGTATATTGCATTAACTCTGCTATTTAAGAAGCGTGGGACCTCATCCTGCACTCTGGAGGTAGCAATACAATGCAACTGAACTAAAATGAGCTCATGCCCTTTTCAACTATTGACATATGTGGAATGGATGGGGAATTTCCAGGCTAGTTTGTGAAGCTCCTAGCCTAACTGGAGTATCTTTTCCAAGGTTTTCAAAATGCTAAAGCATAAAACTTTGTTTTTGCTCCACTTGAAAAAAAAAAATAGAAAGCAAAATATTAATCAAAAGAACATGGTGGATATTGAGGGAGATCTGAATATTGGGTTTGAGGGAGTTTAATGAAAAGAAGGACTAGGAGTGACATGATAGCAGTGTTACTATATCTAAGGGGCTGCCAGAAGCGAGAAGGTTCAACCTATTCTCATTGAAAGCAATGGATGGAAACTAATCAAGGAGAGAAGCAACTTAGAACCAAGAAGACATTTCCTGACAGTGAGAACCAGTGGAACAGCTTGCCTTCAGATGTTGTGGGTGCTCCATCACTGGAAGTTTTTAAGAAGAGATTGGACAGTCATTTGTCTGAAATGATCTAGGGTCTTCTGCTTGAGCAGGGGGTTGGACTAGAAGACCTCCATGGTCTCTTCAAACTCTGTTATTCTGTTATCAAGTGAGTATGGATGATTTTGAAATCTATACAGTAAGAGCTGTCAAGTAATTTAACCATTTTAAAATTAGAAAGCATATTGGAGGTCCATCTTTTTTTAAAAAAATCACCCTTATTGCAGCTTGTTCTCTATAAAGAGTGCAAATAATATTACATACCATATATACCAAGATATGACACTTCTGTCCTATAATATTCAAACTTGGGATGACACATAGAATGAAGACACGGTCACTGGCAAACAGAGGCCATTCACAGAAGATAATCTGTGGCTACCTTTCCCCTCAAGCAGATGCAGTCTTCATTTTGTAGTAGTTTCAGAGGTGGCATAGAAAAACTGTGGCTGTGATTATTGCTCACGATGTACAGGGTAAATTGAGGGTGAGGCTGGGGATGTTAAAGGGCATTTACCAGGGACACAAAGATATTAGGGAACTCTTAACATTCCAGCCACTTCCTCTCCTTTTTGCCTTTCAAGATACCAGTGGCCTACATCAACATTTTTTCTTCAAGATTTATCTGCAGCAGCAGCAGCAATTCTCAGTGAAGTCTTGGTGCAAACTCAAAACAGAACAGAGTAACAGACAGAACCTTGGAGATCTTCTATTCCAACCCACTGCTCAAGCAGGAAACCCTATACCAGTTCAGACAAATGGTTGTCTGATCCTTTCTTAAAAGACTCCAGTGATGGAGCATCTACAACCTCTCATCATGTAAGGTAACAGGTAAGCAACGTTGAGGACCAGTGGACATCTTCTGGATTTTGGAGACCAAGGCTGCCATTGGAAAAGTTTCTTGACTTTCCAATGCTTCCCTTGTGGGTTG
Organism: Sibynophis collaris; assembly: GCA_036250565.1. Taxonomy (NCBI): domain Eukaryota; kingdom Metazoa; phylum Chordata; class Lepidosauria; order Squamata; family Sibynophiidae; genus Sibynophis; species Sibynophis collaris. The sequence continues at coordinate 211,663 of JANHFK010000681.1, forward strand.
TAACCAATCACAAACTTCCCATTACCAAAGATGCAACAGTCTGAGCTGCTTCCCACCACCATCTCTGGCACCTACAGGGTGATATCTACCACTTGGAAAACTGTTAGCATTTGTCTGGGGAAGTAGTGAAACAAACAAAGCCTTACATTGTTATGATGCATAGTTTTTATTTTCTGGAACTGGAACCGATCATGCAAATAAAAACCTTTGCAACTGCTACTTTGCATTCTGTGAGTATATTTTTTCTAAGATGATGTCTAAAATTACGTAGGGCAAAAAACCCCATAGGTATCTAGGAGTGTGCGTGTGTGTGCTGCAGTGGGGCAAAGGATTAAAACTATGTTGGTGTGATGCCCTATTGCAAATCCAGTGATTTATGTTTTAGCGCCTGACATCTCAATATTTATACTTGAGTACCAGAGATTGGCACCATGATGCTATGATGTCTCTTTTGTCATTTTCTTGGGCACCCCAGTTAGGCGTGTGTGCTAATGATAAGGAAAGTAATAGGCAAAGGCAGGGCCCACATTGTCTTCTCCTGATGAAAAGTGAGTCTGTGGAGGAAACTAAGGATAATGTTAAAGGAGAGGTAAGGCAATTCCTAGGGCCACTACTTTTATCCCCTCAGGCCTTTAGGATCACCCCATGAGCCTCCTCACCAAGACTGTCTTGGAACTGGTGGATTAATTCCTGTTCCTTCCAACTGGCCAACCCCAAAATCAGCACTCTGGCCAGTGCCATTCCTCCCTGCTTGTCTTCTTGCCCCCCCCCCCCCTTTATGGTCAACTCTCTTGACTTCCAGTAATTGAGCTTGCTACATGTACCTTCAGCTTCCATGCAGACGGAGGGGTCTGATTCCTGCTGCCTTTGCTGTGGCTGTTAATTGTTGTACCAGGAATCTATATCATGTGCTATCCAAAGTGATAAGGCTGCTTAGGCCCTCTTGGCTTACTACTGATTTTGCAGGGATAGTTCCCTCACTTGGGTGCTTAATGCCATTTAAGGCTTTGTCACAGGCTGAGATGCTTCAGTGTCTGGAATTCCTCTTCTTATTTAGGCTTTCTCCTAATCTCACACTGCTGGGGTCCCTTCTAAGAGAACAATGTTTATATTTGCAGGTCTCTAATTCATAGAATCTGCTAAGAATGAGTAGAGCTGGTTGCAGTGTGGTTAAAAACCTTGTCATATAGGGAGCTTGAGCAAATCCTAAGGAAAGGCTGATGGGATTGGACTAGCTCTACTCCCTTGCTTGATTTGAAAGGGCATTTGATGGGCATGAAGTCTCCTACCTATAAGTTGTTCAAGAAAGTAGCTTTGCTAAAAGCCCTGATCTCAATCTGGATTGACGCTAATTTGGCTAGTTCTGCTGATAATAGAATAGAATAGAATAGAATAGAATAGAATAGAATAGAATAGAATAGAATAGAATAGAATAGACTTTATTGTCACTTTGAATGTACAAATGACCCAGAAATGGGAGGGAACAGCTGTAAATTGGGCATAAATGGCAAAAAAATGGAGTAAGTCACTCAATTGTTGTCTCTTGGTAAAACGTTTAGCAAGAACGAGAAAGTGGTTGCAGAAATTTTAGCATAGGCAAGTGCTAGCAGAAAGGGGCCCCGTAGTAAAATATATGTATTTAACAAGCAAAAATGGCTGTTGAAAAACTTGCTTCTGATACTGTCATCATGCAGAAGTGAGCATTGGGTACATTAGGGAAATGGATGCTTAAAGAGCAAGCCCGATAAAAGATGAAGAGAGAGATTCAAGGATGAATGTGTACAATAACCGAATACGGATTGCATATAAAAGTGAATGACTAGTAGGAAAGAAGTATGTTGTGGTGATTTGATTATATATAGAGAATGAATGAGAATCAGATTGTTTAAAAATGTATGGAAAAAAGAGCGAATCGATCCACAGAAGAAGAAACAACTGAAACACCAGAAAGACCCCAATCCCCAGTGACCCTTCAGAAGCTTGTTGGTAGCTGAGAAGTGTAGTAAGACCAAAAGAAACACACCTCTTCATCTAAACCCTGACAAAAGCCATCTACAAACAGAAACAAGTGCATTTCTATTCAGTGCCCAGACCTGAACCTTGACTGAAAGGCACCAGATGATCCAGACCAGACTTCAAGGTGCTCTACTAATCTGCCTTCCATTGAGGACCTATATACTGCACGAGTCAAAAAGAGGGCTGTGAAAATATTTACAGACCCCTCACATCCTGGACATAAAC
>JANHFK010000681.1:349086-359113 GCA_036250565.1 Sibynophis collaris
TAGGGTTTCCTGCCTAGGCAGGGGGTTGGACTAGAAGACCTCCAAGGACCCTTCCAACTCTGTTATTCTATTCTATTTTATTCTATTCTAAATATGGAAAGATTTGGCATTACCCACAATGAAAGAATGGTTGGTGAAAATGATAAGATAGCTAAATTGACTTCTTTGATCAGAGAAGATCAAAGACAAGAAATATACATTTATAAAAGACAATATATACATTTATTACTGACTGGAAACCCTTTACAGTCCTTTTGCATAATATGTAATGCTTTCATCATTAAAATTAAAGTTTCTAAGCATGGCTTATTTGGAAGCTTATGGTTTATGGTTTTGATGATTAGGTAGAATAACAAGATGATAAAAACAAGAGATGTATGCTGTAATCAGGTGCACTAATAACTGTACTTATAACTGCTGTAAAGAAAATCCGAAACTACTTCTTCGTATCTTTTCTAATTCTGCTTTCTTTCTTTCTTGCAGCTTTAGCTTTCTTTTTTCATTTTGTTACTTTATATTAATCTGTGTTAATGTTTTGGGTTTTTTTAAATTTTTTAATAGGATAAAATCTTATATGACATCTTGTGATAGAAGTGGTGTGGTGGCTCAATGGTTCAGACGCTGGGCTTAAGCCAGCAGCAGTCCAGGTTCGAGCCCCAAGCACCACACAATGCAGTGAGCTCCTGTCCTCGCCTCCAACTCCTGCCAACCTAGCAGCTCGAAAGCATACGAATGCGAGTAGATAAACAGGTACCATTTTGGTGGGAAGGGAACAGTGCTCCATGATATCACGCTGGCCGTATGAACACGGAAATGTCTTCAGACAGCGCTGGCTCAATGGCCTTGAAACAAAGATGAGCACCATTCGCTATAGTCGGCAACCATTACTGGAGTAAAATCCACAATGGGGAATTATTTTATCTTGTCATAAGATATCTTATTATAAGATCTAAAATCTTATAATACCAACTGTGAAATGGGAAAAGACGTCCAGGCTTACAGGGCCAGATCATACTAGCTACGATAGATGGTCAGAGAAGGTTTTAGCCCAATTATTTATAAAAGAGTTTTCCAATTGAAATTAATATGGTTTGGGATTCAGTGGATCCAATGTTTGTATCTGTCTTGTTCTGAAATCCCTTCTTTCAGGACCTGTGATCAATAAGAACACCTTCTGTGCCACTGAGAAAATCTGCCCGTCCATCAGTAAAGTTTCTCTTTGTGGCTGGAGTGGACTGCTAACCTCTCCTAAACTCTTCCCAACCAGCACAAATAGAATTTTAAATTGCAATCTTAATTTAAATATTGCCATTCTAGTTCCAATAGCCTTAGCACTGACCGTTTTCTATAACATATGTTAATATGTATTTATGCATCTTCATTTTGTACTAAATTTCTGTGACTGTCACAAACTGCACAACATATTCAATAAATGAATGCAGTAAATTAGAAAAATAAATATGTTACAATGTTAAATTACATTATCATTACTATTATATTAGCAGTTGATAGGGGGTATGCATTGCTTTTTCATCTCAGGCAAATTGCACTAATATGTGATTCTTGCGACGAAAGTAATAACCACACGTCTGTGTCATGTCTACATTTTAACAAGTCTGGAAATAACATTTGCTTAGCATTCAAGGTATCTGATTATCTGCTCCATATTTTGGAATGTAATCTTTGGTATATGACCACTTATTATACTACAGGAAATGTAACTAGAAAATGACAGAGCTAGATATCATGGTGCAGAACTGAAATTATAATCAAACTAAAATGTTGGATTGATTGAATAAATAATAATTGAAATACACAAACACACAGAGACATACATACAATGAAACCTGGAGATTTGTTGCTTACTTTTACAATCTCAGCATTCAACCTTTCAAATATTTGAACATGGAAGAAGAGTTTAATTAATATTGTGATTCTTCTAAGTGAAGTTAAACTCAGCAGGTGAAAAAAACTAGGCTGGGAAGTACAGGTAGTCCTTGACTTACAACAGTTCATTTAGTGACCATTCAAAGTTACAACGGTGCTGAAAAAAGTAACATATGACCGTTTTTCAGACTTACGACCGTTGCAGCATCCCCCATGGTCACATGATCAAAATTCAGATGCTTGGCAACTGGCTCATATTTATGACGGTTGCCGTGTCCTGGGGTCATGTGATCCATTTGTGCGAGCTTCTGACAAGCAAAGTCAATGGGGTAGTCAGATTCACTTAACAACCGGGTTACTAAATTAACACCTGTAGTGATTCACTTAACTACTGTGGCAAGAAAGGCCGTAAAATGGGGCAAAACTCACTTAACAAATGTTTCACTTAACAACATAAATTTTTGGCTCAATCATGGTCGTAGGTTAGTACAGGACTACCTGTACTAAGTACTTGGGTGGGAGACCCACACGAAATACTACAGCTGCAAGCTGGGCGAAGAAACAGAAATATAAAGAAAGCAACAGCAAATCCTTTTTTTCACTGGCACTAAGAAACTCTACTGGCAAGTCAGAAAGTCAGCAGGACATGGGCTCAAATTGAAGGAGATTTTAACCGATGAACATCTGACTTGGAAAAAGTTGCTTGACTTTTTCACCTCCCAAATTCATTTCAACCTCCGTGTGAAATACTTGGCCTCGCTGTTGATCCACTGCCAGTGTTAGTAATACTCACTCTGGGGATGTGAAATACAGCCATCTTGTGGAGGCATCATGTAGTGCTGGCTTCCAAAATTGCAGAAGAAAAACACTCACTAGGAGGGGAAGGGGGGAAATCCAACTGCTTTTTAGTTACATGACAATAAGTTAATTGAGACACGTTAATTACCCAATTCAGTGAAGCTTTCTAACTCTGGTTCGAGATTCTTTGTTGCAGGCTCAGCAATACAGGTCCGACAGACATGTGCAACTTGCCATGAGATGGCCATACCTTTCTTTTTTAGCTCTACTATACCAAAAGGTGCTTTTTCCAAGAGGCAACTGGACTTTCTGGTTTTTCTCTGAAGACATTTGGCTTCTCATCCAAGAGAAGAGCTGGAAAATCTTGGGTGAGAATCTTGGATGAGAAGAGCTGAAGAAGCTCCTTGGATGAGAAGCGAAACGTCTTCAAAGAAAAACCAAAAAGTCTAGTTGCCTCTTGAAAAAAAGCACCTTTGGGATAGCCATGACCGGGATGACTGAGAATCTCCATAGACGTTTAGCTCTACTGTACTTTTTCCCCCTCCAAACTACAAAAGTGAATAAGAAAATTAGACACAGGACCTGTTGTAAATGGGTGGCATTGGTTTTCAAATGTCCAAAACATCTTTCTTGTACATGTGAAGCCCAGAAAATGAAAGAAAGAAAAGATTGTGTTTCTTTTTTTAAAATTATCATTACTAAAATACAAAGTCTGACATCAAGTCACCTCTACCTGATATAAACTTAGAAGCAGTGCTAGTTATTCAGAAATCACGTGTCCTCCCCTGTTATTCCAAAGGTGCTTTTTTTAAGAGGCCTTCCTTGTTTTTCAAAGAAACAAAAGCAAAGCGTCTTCAAAGAAAAACAAAGAAAGTCAAGTGGCCTCTTGAAAAAGCACCTTTGGGACAACCACGACCTGGATAATTAAGAATCTCCATAGACCTCCCCTATTATGTTTGCATTTACATTTGTATTTGATTTATGAAGCCATGTTTTCATGTGCATGCCCATTTTGCTCTTCCATGAAATGTGTGCTACTTAATACTATACTTAAGATACTTAATAATAGTATATTTGCTGAGGAGCGACACCCAGTATTTGGCTGGATTGAGGATCTGCTGTCATTCTATTCTATGTAGCAGCCAATTGAGCAAGCCCATTTTGTATCCAGCTTGGCTGCAAAGCATGAGATTCCACCCAGAACTCTGCAGTGGAATAGAGGATTATGGGAGAATGCTGCCTAGTTGATTAGGACAAATGTGCATGTAGATAGAGTTTAAGAGTTTGAGGGTGAATCTCCAGGTACTTATTTACTTAATTTCCTACCTTTATTATTTTTACAAACAACTCAAGGCAGTGAACATAGTTAATACTTTTTCCTTCTCCTATTTGTCCCACAACAACAATCCTGTGAGGAGAATTGGGCTGAGGGTGAGTGGCCGAAAGTCACCCAGTTGGCTTTCATGCCTAAGGCAAGACTAGAACGAACAGTTTCCTGGTTTCTAGGCCAGCTCCTTAATCACCAGACCCGTGATGGTGAATCTATGGCATGTGTGTCACAGGTGCCACGCGGAGCCATATCTCTGGGCACACGAGCATTGCCCTAGCTTAGCTCTAGTGCGCATGCGTGTGCCGGCCAGCTGATTTTCAGGCCTTTCAGGCCCACTGGAAGTTGGGAAATGGGCTGTTTCTGGCCTCTGGAAGGCATCTGGGCAGGGGGGAGGCAGTGTTTGTCCTCCCCAGGCTCCTAGAAAGCCTCTGGAGCCTAGGGAGGGAGAAAAACAGGCCAATCGGGCCCACCATACATCGTATGCCAAAAACAGGGGGAACTCCCGCCCACTTTTGGCACACGACGGCAAAAAGGTTAGCCATCATTGACTAGATCAAATGTTTCTATTGAATGGCTCAGAGGTAGAAAAACAATTGATTTGTAGCATCTTAAGGACTAACAAATCTGTTATAATAAATAAGACATGGACAAGAGGCTTCTTCATCAGGTTCACAAAGAGTTATGCAAAGTTTGCCTGTAATTTATACATTATACCTTTTAACTAAGAGTAAAACCTCAGTGGATTGGGAGCTTCTACCGGAACTTCTTAAAAACCCAGGAGTGCTCTTCTAATTGCTTCTGCAAAACAAAAGACCCCCCCAAAAAAATCCCCACCACTGTTTACAAGGGTAGTAACTGAATTTTCATTGAAGAAAAGTTCCCAGATTATAGCCCTTAAAAAGAAAATGCTAGTGCACTAGCTCTTATATGGGTTTTTTTTTTAATCATGTAACTTATAGTCCAGGTACACCATGACTTGTGGGGGGGAGGAACCCATTGATTTCCAGGACACTGTTTTAATTATATTGGTTCCTGTCCATTTGAAATTACACAATTCATTTTCCATATTCCATGAATCCCGAAAGGGAGAAGGGCGGTATATAAATCCAATAAAATAAATAAATAAATAAATAAATATTTTTGGTATGATGGCAAAAGGAGGAGGTGTGGCTATAGAGATCTGGCTGTTTGGATGGAAGTTTCATCATAGGATCAGGCCCTCGACTGCTAGGCAAAGCAGAGCACAATTTCCTGCTACACTCTTTTGATTATGTTTCCTCCTCTGCTTTATCCTTAATGATTGCTGATGTTTGTTCCATCATACTGTGAGCAGACCTGGTAGATCAAAATAGCCAGTCATCTTTAAAAAAAAAAAAAAAAGAGCTTTTTTTTTATCTTTTGTACTTTGTTCTTCAAAGAAACCAAATAATCTCAAGCTTCTGAAAACCTCAAAGGGTGAAGGCAAACATCAGGGCTAAGAAGAACAATGGGGGTGTATCCCCCAATGGAGATCCATGTCTACATCTCTGCATGGTTATTACAATAAAAAAGAAGAAAAAGAAAGTACGGCCCTTGTACTAAAAAAATCCTGGGTCAATTACTGTCACCCCATGGAGATTTCCAAGTTGTTGTTTAATGATCCTGTGCAGCCCACGTAGACAAAAAGCAAGTTTTCACCTTGCATTTTCTGCATCCCAAATGACAGGTTGCAGCGGGGAAAATGTTGTAAGAGTGCAGATTGCACGTTGTGGAAAAGGCCTTCTCTGTTATAGACTTCAATATTGTTTGTTGTCTTAGAAAAAAATAATTAACCAATCAGAATATCAAGACCTATGCTGGTCCTAACCATCAAGCCAACTGTGAATTTCTATCCAATTAAAAGAAAGTTTGAAACCAGTGGAAGCTTCATCTCAAATCTTCATACAGTTGTGCTGTACATTTTTGAAACACTGATGTTCTGTGCCATTTTAAGAAGAGACTGGACAGCCGCTTGTCTGAAATTGTATGAGCTCTTCTGCTTGAGCAGGGGATTGGACTAGAAGATCTCCAAGGCCTCTTCCAGCTGTATTCTAGTTGATTGATTGATTAAAGTAGAAAAGTGGTAAAATTATATTCTTCTACCAACATAACTGCCATAGCTTCAGCAATGAGCTAAGAGAAACAGTACATGATCCATGGGATCCTTGGTAGAATCTGAGTTTAGTGGTTTTCTAGCAGGCGTTTCATTACCAAACTAGGTAACATCATCAGTGCTAGTGCTAAAGCAGATTCTACTCAATGTGAATATACCATTTTCATTGCCTATCAGTAATCCACCATCTGTTTCTCCCATTTATTTCTAGAAATCAAATTTGATGCTACAACAAAGGAAGCCCGAGAGAATACTTATTCTCTTGATTCTAGCACTGATGATGTTACCTAGTTTGGTAATGAAACATCCACAAGAAAACCACCAAACACAGGGAGCATTATGGGCCCCAGAGTTGAACTCTGAGCTATAAATATTCTCTTCCATCAGTAGATGATCCATTCATAGCATTTCCTAGTGACCTCATTTTGAAACCTCATTCTTTTCCATAACCCTAAACATCAGTGTGCTGGCTAACTTCAAGAAATCTAGGAGGATGGAAATCTCATGGTTTCATGTCAAAACAAATTCTTACTGCACAATGGGCGATATTTCGATGCTATGGTTCCAAATTCTATTTTTCAGAAGTCTACATTTTAAAAATACAGGTATTTTGTTCTCAATATTTTTCTGTCTTCAAGATTTGTCCTGCTAAAATAAATTCAAGGAGGTAGACAAAATTAATTTATATACTAAAATGTGGGTGTAATCCTCAAAGTAGACAATGCTGAGTGAGAACGCGGTTATTAAAACTGAATTGGATCTAGCTGTTTAATTAAATCTGGAACCCACAAAAACAATGGGGCAAATTTATTCTAATTCAAGTCCCTTTGGTTTCAGTAGGAACTACGTTCATTAACTAAGAGCCCAACAGTAAGACTTGCACATAAGTAAGTTACAATAAAGGCATGTAGGATTGTTTGAAACCAACCCATTGTTACTTATAAAGCATTTAAATTGTGGGTGCGTAACCTTTTGGTTTGCCTGGGCTGCACTGAGAGAAGAAAAATTGTCTTAGGCCAAATATAAAATATATAATATAATTAAGGTATATAAAAGTATATGTTAAAAATTTATGATCTTGTAGGGCCATATTATTAGCCAGCTATCCAGGGCCTCATGCAGACCAGGCATGGGTTGGATATTCCGGATTTAAGTGTAGCTGAGGTATCTTTGGACCTATTACCCAAGCCTGTCTTAACGCATGGGCCTGATGGGCACTTCCCTGTGGGCCCCACAAGCCTAGGGGCCCCTTACTAATCTGTGTATGTTAACCCTTCAATGCACCTTGTATCATATAAATACAGCAACTGTACAGCTTACTGTATATTATTGTGTTTTTCTAGCCTTGGGTATTGTTCAAATGTTTATCATGTTGATTAGTTGCTGCTGCACAGCATGTTTTTAATGTTTCAACATCGATTTTGTTGGAAGTGCCAATAAAATAAATATGTTTAATTTTACATTTACATTTTTATTCCTATGAGTAGTCGTCGTAGGGGCCCCAATACACTGCTTTGCCAGGGACTCACAATGCTGTTAAAACTGCTCTGCTATTACCTTCATGATCTATGTTTAGAATAAGGAATGATACAAGGGGAAAGGAAAGGAGAACCATCACAAGAAGAATCAACTGGGCTAAAGTCAGAGTCTTCCTAACTGTATGCTTCAGATTTCCAAAATGGCTTAAACATATCTTGCAAACTGTTATTCCCATTCTCTCAGCCTCAGGGGGTAGACCGGATCAAGAAATCAACTCTCCAGAAAGGCTAAAACTGCCTTTATTGTGATTGGCTACGATTGTTATCCAGCAAGCCCCCACCCACCCCCATCTTCCTATACTCCAGTAATTCGGGGCAGTTTCTGCCGGTGAGCTGTTTCCCAACATTATCTAGTTCTTCAGACTTCCATAGTATTTCAGTCCCTTTGCCTAGGTAATGTTTCTTGCATATCTCCATCAAGGTCATCATTCTTACTTTCTACACACACACAGATTCAGAGAATTTTATCACAAGGCTGATCTGTGTGATCAGATCTCAAATGTCACCCAGCGGTGAAATCCTGCAGGTTCTGTCCGGCTTGCGCGTGCCAGTAGCAGCGGCGCCCCGTGGTTTGGCGAATCAGTAGTGGCGGCAGCGCAAGGTTCTGCTCCACCCACCTGGATATCATTACTTCCTGGTTTTTAACCCTCTGCGCCTGCACAAAGCCTTCTGCGCAAAAATCAGATGTGACGATGGCACATGCATGCGTGGAGCAAACACGCACGCATGGCGCGTGCGCTTCCAAACTGGTAGGGAAGGTAAGTAGATTTCACCCCTGATGTCACCATATACAGTTGTTCACAAGTGATGGGACTGAGGGCCAAAAATATGACTGATAGTCCTATCTTAAATAGCCATGAAAGGAATTCAGACAAATTCATGGAGGTTAAGGCTACTGATGTCTCTAAGGCAGCATCCCCCTCAACCTTTTGAACTCCTGGGACCGGTTCTGTGCAGAGAGGTTTTTCCGCTGATCAGAGGGGGCGTGGTTTTGTGTGCTGCCTGCATCCCGCAGATGGGGCTTTGCTTGTTTGCATGGCCCGGTTTTTGCCATGCTGCGGCCCAGTGCCGGTCCATGGACCAGGGGTTGGGGACCTCTGCTCTAAGGCCTGATGGCTATAAATGGATCTCCTCCAGAACCAATGCCAGATGCGTCTGAACACCAGTGATAAAAGAGCAATAAAATCAGCTTGTTATTGACTTTTTTTCACTCCACATGGAGAAGTCACCAAAAAAAGACATCTCAAGCTCTACAGCGTTAAAGGTTTTGGTTGGTTAAAAACCAAAGTTCCCAAGCAATTAAGACCAGCTCCTCTAAAGGGGCCAAAAATCACCCTGCCTGGCTATGAAGTAAGAGGAAACTAAATCACGGCTATCAAAATAACCCTCTGATTACAGGCAGTCACTGATTATTTACACATCAAAGATGCAAGCTCAGCTGCAGAAGGCTCCAAGCCAGTCCGTGAAAGAAATAGGACTGGCTGTGTATTTATGACTTCAAGAAATGAAATCATTAAAGAAAGACCAAAAGAGAGAGAGAGAGAGAGAGAGAGAGAGAGAATCATAGTCAACCTCCTGAGGGTAGCTCTGCCTTTCACTCAGACAATTTATGCACGTCTTCCTCAGCCTATTGCTCTGCTGTTCTCCAAGAAAAGTGCTGTCTTTATTTCTAAAGTAATCAAGGAATTCTCTCTCTCTTTTACCCTTTACAAAATTATCCCCTAGGATATCGGCTCCATTATTTACAGCCTCGTCTTAAAGTTGCGATTATAGACTTATCGTCAGGCTGCAGACAGAAAGAGCTTTTTGCAACCTACGTCTTTCCAGGGAAGGAATTTTTGGAGGGCCAGAAAAGCTGGAGAGAACTTTGCCTTTGGTCTCCTTTCAGGGGTGGGTTCCACTTACCTTCGCTACTGGTTCACAACAGGAACACACACCTGCGGGGCTTCTGCACATGCGCAGAGCATCCGTGATGACATCAAGGGGAGTGGGCGGAGCCTCCCACCGCCACTATTACCGGTTTACAACATCCGGACCAAACCAGTAGGAACCCACCACTGCCTCCTTTGTATCAGGGGATGGGGATAAAAGTGACGTGAAAACTAGTTTTGCATATATTTGAATATACAGCTAGTTCTCGACTTACAACCGTTTGTTTAGTGACCATTCAAAGTTGCAGCGGCATTGAAAAAAGTGACTTATGGCCATTTTTCACACTTATGTCCATTGTAGCATCCCCATGGTCACATGATTTGCATTTGGATGCTTGACCACTGACTCGTACTTATGACGGTTACAGTGACCCGGGGCCATCTGATCCCCTTTTGCGACCTTCTGACAAGC
>JANHFK010000681.1:435179-452356 GCA_036250565.1 Sibynophis collaris
ATCGTGTTAAACTGTCTGATATATTCCTTCTTGGCGGTTTCACTGTGAGTGTTTCTCATTTATCTTTTCAAGGATGGGCATCTTGAGATCAGATGCAAAGTCCTGGGAAGTTGACGTGTTCCTCTCTGGTCAGTTTCCAAGCACTACCCTTCCTCAACTCTCCTCCCTCCCCCATTCACCTACTCCAAAGCAAATGTGGGATATACAAATGTTAAATGAAAAGCAATGCCTTCACCCCCCACCTACTGGTTTCAGTAATGAATATCAGTGTGACGGACTCCTTTATCAGTCAAAAACTGAATCACTCTGACAAAATTTTCCATTTCAGAAACAATAGCAATATCATCTTCGTCCTCAGCAACATCCTACTAACTATAGTGAAAAGAACAGATCTTAAGAACATGTCAGAGCTGCTAGTGCATCATTATTGCTCTTTCTTTGTCCACGTTTTATACATTATATTTCACTCAGCCCTTACATAATATTTCACTCAGAAATTATACTTGATATATCCAACAAAGTTGGCTGTGATGCATAAAAGCTGGTGATAATAATTATAATCAACAAAACTATCTGTTGTTGTTGTTATTGTTTGTGTTTACTGCAAAAAAATCAAGTTTTTAGTGAAGGTTCATTTGACACTGGTATATATTATATTATGATATATAATAGCACCTGAACTCATTAAGTTAAGATGATTCTTAAGCATATGAACTGAAAGAGTTAATAGAACTTCTTTACATGCAACTCAAGTTCTTCCAAACATTGTGAGTTCTGTAAATCACATTGTGAGTTCTGCTTCTGGGCTAATGGTAATGAATCATCTACTGGATTGTAGCAATAAAAAGACCAATGACAAACAAAAAAGAAACATTGGCAGGTCTTGAGACTTTAGTGGTTTGCAGGGTTACAAATAAAACTTAAAAAAGAAACAGGGAAAACAATTCAAAACCCAACCATTAAGAATTGAGCATGCAGACACAGAAAAACAGAAGTAGGAGTGGTTGGAATGGTGCCAGACTGTGAAAGGCAGGTTTGAAGAGTGTTAAATTTCAGCCTTTTAAATAGCAAACAGTAATTTAAAATTCATGGTACAAACCTGGCCAACTCCAGATTAAACAGCATATAGCACTATATGATAATTTGCAGAATATAAACTGTTCATCAAACATTTGTAAACTATGCCCCCTTTTAGGGGACATCACTTTTAATTTGGAGGACACAAAGCTGTGATTGAGGTTTCACTGTTTTAACAGCCATTTGTTAACCATTTAAGTCATGGTTCCCTCACTTCATCTGCTTTGTAAGCAAAGTATCAGTCACCTCAGTGTGAAGCACTGTTTTATCTCTTGTTTATGTCTGGATCCACTACAACTCTGGTACCTAGTACTCTCTACTTTGCTGAATGACTGTTCAAAACTGTCATTTAGAATACCACAGGTTACTTCTAATGTATTTCACCCACCTTGACTTTTGCCCATTGATTGCTGCTTTACTCACTAGGGTGGCAATTTGTTTTAACTAAAACGCATCTAGGACTGTGAATAGTTTCAAGGACTCTTATGTGATTTAATAACTTCAATAAACCTCACACAGAGAGAACCATTTATTTTGTCATTGTCTCTACTGGCCCTTGAAGATAATACTACAGGTAGTCCTCAATTTGCAGTAACTTGTTAGTGACCATTCAAAGTTACAACAGCACTGAAAAAAATGACTTCTGACTGGTTTTCACACCAGTACTGTTGCAGCATCCCCATGGTCACATGATGAGAATTCAGATGCTTGGCAACTAGTTCATATTTATGACAATTGCTGTGTCCTGAGGTCAAGTAATCACCTTTTGCAATCTTCTGACAAGCAGTCTGTGGGAAAGCCAGATTCAACAACCATTATTAACTTAACATTTATAGTGATTCACTTAACTGTAGCAAGAAAGGGGTCAAAACTCACTTAACATGCTTAGGAACAGAAATTTTGGGCTTAATTTTGGTCATAGGTTGAGCATTATCTGTATATGGATCTTATATATTTATAGATCAAAAAGATCTCATGCAGAATTATCCTGAAGCTGTTATTAGGGTCTTCCTCAATGGTAGTGTGGCTTCTGGTGCTTCCTGAATGCCATCTCTGATCTTTAAGTTATAAATCACATTAAGGCAATTACCTTCCTGTTAGTTCTTAGGTTCAGATTGATTCCAGGGAATCATGAACCCAACAAACTGGTTAATATGCCTTTTTTTCTGAGCCAGCCATCATCTGTACCACCAGCAGCTTTTCTTTCTCATGGTATTAACTAGTGATGCTTCTAGAACTCAGTAATATGAAGCCTGTATCATCTTGGTCCACTTTGATTAATATAAAGTGCATAATATTATTCTATAGAGAATTGGTTGTATGGGGGAAGAAGGACCTCTTTTTAGATAAGTTTACCAGTGTATGTTTCCAAAATCAGTGTCTGTGATATGTATCTGATGTCCCAATCCCTCTATACTGCTCATTTAGTATCCATAATCCATTCCCTATATGTGAAGTGTGTGTTTGTGTGTGCGTGAGGGGGAGTGGGAGAGAGAAAGAGATACGCTGTGAATACCTGTTTTGCTGCCTCATTTAAATAAAGTTCTCTTGTACAACTATGCCAGTGTTACTTTTATTCCAGCACAAAATTTGGTTGTGCGTGCATTGATTGGAAAATATTTTTAAAGCATTTTATTTGCAAACAGTTGCTAAACAAGAGGTGTTTATGAATATTTCTCAACTTTAAGCATGAAATTTTTACTATTTTCTCACTTCCTTCTCCATTTAATGGCAAGACAGAAGTTGTGATTGATGCTTTATTGATTAATGTATGTCTATGTGGAGGATTGGGTGTGTGTGTGCATAATAGGATGACAGAATCATTGAAAGAATAAAAAACCTATTTTGTTTAGATTTGAAATGGCAATTTTGAATTTGAAACAGTATTTTGGGTGATGATGATAGTGGCAATAACAATAGGGGCAGCATACATAGAATTACTTCATCTAGTATTTCCCCATTTAAAACTTTGTAAGGTAGATTGGGTCAAAGATACTAATTGGCCCAGTTAACAACCAAACTACTATGTTTGAGAAGGGTTTTAAACTTGTCCGTCTCCCGTCTTACTGGTATATCATATTGCCCCTCCATGTATTAAAATAGGAATTTTAACTTTAATTGTATAAATCTGATCTTATATAAAGTCACCAAGCGTCGCACACGACTGAATAGTTAAAATGACAACATATATCTTATCAAGTTTCTACTTATGCTATCCATTAAAAGATACAAGCATTTTTGGATCTATGCTAATATTAAACATAGAGATAATCCCCCCCCATCATTTCATCACTCCATAGCAGATCTAAAAGTGACTATTGTAGAAAAGTGGGACACAGCAGATCAAGTGACAAATTGTTAAACTCAATATATTAAAAAGTTTCAGGCAATCTTAGAAAGTCAAAAAAATGGGTTTTTTTAACATGTAATTGTTAATTGATAAGATACTTGTAATCTGTCTCACAGGTAACTTGTATCTGCATAACCAATTTATCTCTTCCTTTCTCCCACCCACCTCACCCCAATTTACATTTTACACCAATCTAGCCACTCTGCATCTGATCAAGTAAGTTGCAGCTTACAAAAAAGTATTACTTTTAATAATCTTCATTAGTGAGAGAAGATACTAGCAGATTCCTGATTTTTGCAACCATAGACCAACAGCAGGACTTCTCTTAAAATATAACCATATGCTAAGAGCAAAACATGGAAAGAGAGATCTCACTAGATGGTGCACAATGATCTGCACAATGGAAGCAATTCTGTTGTTTTCCGGAATAGTCAAAGGTACTACCCTCTTACAAATGCTAAATAAGATTTTAAACATAAATGTTGCAAAGTGAATGAGTAGGAGGAACCATTTTGTAATTTGTTCAGAAAGCAAAATGTTATGGGGAACTTCTATGAGCAATTATGTAGAAATCTCCCCTCCCCCCCCTTAAATAATTTTCCTTATTTATCTTTTTTTAAAATTGGTGGTAATTTACATACTCTGATCCAGTACACATTGTCCACAGCCCAAGTATTAAGGATAAATGCTTGTAACCTTAGAAATAAATGTACTTAACTGCATAATTCATCAACTGAATGGTTGCAGTGTGTGTCAAAGACCAAAATTCTCAGTATATTTTACAGATGAGTATTTAACTCATCTGTAAAATATACTGAGAATTTGGTTTCAACTTTTATGCACAAAAACCTTATTTATATTAAATTGTTCTTTAAAAGTCTGTTTCAGAGCATAATTAATAATTGTATTTATCCTTCACTTTAGGGAGAATCTATAAAATATTTTCTGGACAATTTGGATAAACTTGGAGATCCAGTAAGTTTTATTTCTAAATTTGGTATTTGTATTACTATGAAATGCTAGAAGGAATTTTGTCTTATTTTTAGCTTCAGATATCAATAAAAAGTAGCATCATTTCCAAATTATAATTACATTTAATTAATATTTAATTGCAAACTAAATGTTGTAAACCCTATGATGTTCTAAGATCCATTGTCAAACATTGATATTGTGTATTGATATTGTCTACTGTTTGCTGATTGTTCCAAAGTCACTTGAACTATAATTCTTGACCCACCTCTCTTAGTTTAGTGAAAACCCATCCATGCATTTCCTAAGAGTTACTAACTTAAGAATTTAAAATGATTATTGACATTTTAATGGTAAATGGTTTCATTTTAGGTAGAATCCAGTTAGATATAATACCTGCCCATTTTGGATACATTACACATGCTCTTAAGAAATTTACTGTATTTTTCGCACTATAAAACACACCTGACCATAAGACGCATCTAGGTTTAGATGAGGAAAATGAGAAAAAAACATATCAGACGGCGTCAGAGAGCTGTAGATAGGTGTGCTCTCATGTGCCAGCTCTGCCTATTGACTCCTGCACTGCAGAAAAGAGACAGAAGAGGAATGAGAAAAACAGAAGAGGTGGGGTTCAGCACTGTAAAAGCTGTGGCCCAGCTGCTATTCACCAAAGGATCAGCATCAACGCACAGACATTTGCACCCACTTTTTTTGGGGGAGGGGGGAATGCATCTTATGGAGCAAAAAATATGGTATATCTTTACCAGTTATCAGTGATCTGCAATCTTAAACACTCAAAGAGCCATTTGGATCCATTTCCCACAGAAAAACAGAGTCACAAAACCTGGGTGGGTCTGACAAACTCGATGTCACTCTGTCACATGAAACCCCCCCTAGCCACGCCCACCCAGCCGGTCATTAGGGCAGAGAACCAGGAACCACAAAACCCTTCTCTCCCTCTCCCCCACCCTCTACATCTATGTCTCTCTCCCTATCTTCCTTTCTCCTCTATTTGTATCCCCCTCTCCCCCTCTTTATCTCTCCCTCTCCCTGTACCTATCTCTCTCCCTTCTCCCCTGTCTCTGTGTCTGTATATTTCTGTCTCTGAGTCTTCTCACTTTCTTGGAAAGCCCAGCAAGCTCTCATTGGGGCTCTTTACTACTCCTTTTCTTTCTTCTTTTTGAAATTCCGGGCTGGCTGAGGAATGAGCATGACCCTCCTTCTCTCGCAACCCCCTGGTCGGCTGTAGTGGGGCTGGGAGTGCGCACACAAGTGGGGAGGCACACTTCAAGCGAGCAGCTGACCTCCCTGTGCGTGCCTTTGCTGCGCTTTGGCCGAGTCCACTGGCTCATTTGAGGGTCTCCCCACTTGTGCGCACACTCCTGGCCCCGCCACAGCCAGCCAGGGGGTCGTGAGAGGACGAAGAGGATCGGCTAAATGGAAGCCTCTGCTGCGATTCACACTCGTTCCTCAGCCAGGCCAGATTTCCAAAAAGAAGAAAAAGAGTAGTAAAGGGCCCCAATGCTCACTGGCTTTGCCCAACCTTGGCTTTCCTGACCCCCGGGGTGGGTGTGAGGTTTAGCGGGGCCAGCCCCCTTTTCTCCTGCCCTGAGCTTAAAACCGCGGCTGGCCACTGGGGGCCTATCCCCCTTTCTGTCATCGCATCCTCCTGGATCCCATTCCCACCCCACCAGCCCTTTTGTTAGCGAGGCTAGCGTCAGTTGCAGCTGGTTTGGGCCAGTTTCTCGGAGTGGAGTATAGGCTGCGCTTCTACCCAAGCGACCGAGGCATGCCCAGCACCAACAAGGGCCGGAAGAACCTCCAGCAAGAGTGAGGCGCCGGAGAATCAGCCCCGGCTGCTTCTCCACCCCTGGCCGTCACCCTTACCTTTTCAGGCCAGGCGAAGAGTGATGGGGAGGGGGGCAAGGCCAGCCAGTGGGACAGGGAGCTGTACCAGAGGGCCCAAAGACCCGCAAGCGGCTCCGGAGCCGTGGGTTACCAACACCCAGTCTAAAGCATGGAAATGAGGATTCCAATAGGTTCTGTATTATTGTTTAGCATGTAAAAATGCTATTTGTTTATGTATACAATGCTTTTCTCACTCAAATACCCTTGTTAAAGTATGTTAAGATGACAAGGTTGAAGTAGATTACTCGTTCGTCAAGGAACAATGAAATTTTTGCTTTCATGGACATTATATAAGATTACACATTGCTTTACATTCTTATGTTACTTGGTATCAACTTGCCTCAATAAAGCAGGAATCTAAAATAAGTAATTTCACTATTAGTTTGCTAAAAGCTTAACTCTTACCATTTTAACTTTTGATATTGAATTTGATACAATCATTCTGTGGATGCTTAAAGTGTAATAAGTTTTTTCTTTTCAAATGTAAGATCATTTATTTTATTTTTCATTGGTTGCATTAACAACTCAGATTATTTCCCCCCAGGATTATCTTCCCTCCCAGCAAGATATTCTGCTAGCACGAAGACCTACAAAAGGAATACACGAGTACGATTTTGAAATAAAAAATGTTCCCTTCAAGATGGTTGATGTAGGTGGCCAGAGGTCAGAAAGAAAACGTTGGTTTGAGTGCTTTGATAGTGTCACTTCAATATTATTCCTGGTTTCATCAAGTGAGTTTGATCAGGTACTTATGGAAGACCGGCTAACAAACCGTCTTACAGAATCTTTGAACATTTTTGAAACTATAGTCAACAATCGGGTTTTCAGCAATGTGTCCATCATTCTCTTTCTAAACAAGACAGACTTGCTTGAGGAAAAAGTGCAAAAAGTGAGCATCAAAGACTATTTCCCAGAGTTTGAAGGAGACCCTCACAACTTAACAGATGTCCAAAAATTCCTGGTGGATTGTTTTCGCACCAAACGCCGGGACCAGCAACAGAAGCCCTTATACCATCATTTTACCACTGCTATTAATACAGAAAATATTCGTCTGGTATTCCGTGATGTTAAAGATACCATCCTTCATGACAACCTCAAGCAGCTCATGCTACAGTGATGTTGAAAAGACTGATTTCTGTTAATAGTTTACAGCAGGAGTTTAAAAAGTAAACCTGGTCTTGTCAGACCTCATGATGTGTGGGTAAAAGCTGCTGCTGTTCTTATTGCCAATTTCTCTTAAAATCAAAATATCTTCCTGTTCATTATCTTGAATCAGTTTTAACTTTTAATAGACTTTTTTTTAAAGCTAACTCCAGGTTTTAAATTATTCTGTCTTTTTCAACTATAAAGCCTAAACTATTAACTTGTAGATATGTGCTTGAAAGAAATTATTTGGAAACATGCAAAGTTCTTTCAACTGGTTGGATTTTAAGAGCGCTATTGAAGAGTTTTCTGACTTAGACAACCAACACCAATTGTTGTATATGATAAATGGCTTTGCTTTGTCAAATAATTAGCCTATATTTCAAGTTTACAAATGCACTTCTGCTTCCATGCTAATAGAAAGTGCTTTTAGATGGTACCAGAAAAAAACAAAAATCACCACTGAGTATTTCAGTCAAAATGAATCATACATAGGAATTATTGGTCTTGTTTGGTTTTTGCTAGATCATATAGTTTGACAAAACCCCATGATTTTACAATTTGGGCCTTAAACCAAAAGGCTGCTTCCTGCAGCTTTGAGTCCTCCTCAGTTGCCATGAATAAGCCATTGTCTGAGAACACTCCTTTTTTCATTTACTAAGATATTGTGAATTAGATAATGGTGGAAGCCAAGCACCAAATTTGTTTTTCCCAAACAGTAATTCACTTTATAGATGTCAAATGTAGCTTATTAAAGAAAGCTAACACACTGAGTATATACAGCTGTAGTTGACAGTAGTGGCCATTATATTAGCTAAAAAAACCCTAAAATTGAGTTAAAGTGTAAGGCAGCTGAATGATATTAGACAAATGACACCTTAAAAAGAGTAAAATTAAAAAATTATTCGACCTTATGGCTCAGTTACACATGTTGAAGACTTAATTTTGCAATGAAGTAATCAGTAAAAATAATAGCTTTGTTGATGCTTTGGTATTGGTCAAAAACCAGTGTCATCTGTAATTCTGAATATCATTAATTACACATTTTATTCTATGTTTTACCATATTGAGCTTTAAAGAGGATATTTACAAAAGGGATTGACACTTGGGTTCTAATGTTTAATGCAATAAAATATATTTGTTTTGCTTAAGAACAAAATCAATTAGCAAATTTCCCTTCTTTGTTTCATTTGTTACACAGGCCAAATTCATTGTTTTAAAAGGAACCCAACTCTTCTGTAGTTTTTATAAAAGGAAATTAATGTTTTTATATTTTTGAAAAATACATTTTTGCCATTCATTAGACTAGGATAATTAAGTTTTTGTGCCAATTTAATGCTTTAACAGTAATTGGCCTAGTCCAGTACCAGGAAATGGTTAACTGATGCAGTATCTTATAATCTAAAGTGCCTCTTGGTTTGTTTGTTTTTTTAAACTAATAGTGGCCTTACAGTGAATACCAGTTTAGCTGGTTGGAGGAAAAGAGCTTCAAAATCATAACAGACAACAGAATGCAAATAAATGATCATTGCATTTTTTCTAGACTACAAAGACAATGTAATCAGAACCTTCAGGATTCTAGGGTGAAACAAAATGAGGGAATGCCATTTTTTTAATACTGGTATTTTAGAATACTATTAGCATTATTAAAAAGAGGGAAGTGAATGGTTTTTTGCAAGATCTTTTAAACCTAGACTTAAAAAAACAACTTCTATCTAGCAGTTAAACCATCAGAAGTTGGAAAAAAAACTATACATACAAAAATGAAATAATTTTATAACTCTGCTGACAGAATATTGTTTAGAGCAGGAGTGTCAAACTGGCGGCCTGCGGGCCAGATGTGTCACACACAAGTCACACCTATCCAGGCTGACGGCAATGTGACACAGCAAGTTTGACACCCGTAGTTTAGAGTATCCATTTTCCTTTGTACTCCAGAAAAATAACTTTCAGAGGACAGTGAGGAAATTTGTTAAGATAATGTTTCAGTCTGGATATAGGAACTGTGGAACACGTTAATGTAACTGATCATTATAAATCTCAATATATTTCATGCATACGGGATTATATGTATTTTAAGTAGCTGTAAGTGACTACGATTTTAATGATAGGAGATGATGGTTTTCCCCTTTTTCCACAGATCTGCTTCTCTCCCCATCAGTCATATATACAGAATTTAAGAGTGGCAGAATTGGTAGGAAAAGTAATCCAGAGATAGTTTTGTTAAGTAGTTCTTTTCCCAGGCATTTCTCCCCTCAATTTATTGTAGACTTTTTTTGGATTTTTAAAAAAGAATTATTGGAATGATAAACTGTGTTGTGCCAATTTTGGATAACTGAAATGGTGTACCAAAACCTTTGGTGAGAGAAATTGAGTCATGTTTTCAATGGTTAAAACTCAGCTTGCAAACCTGAGGATCCTCTAGTTTAAGGCCCAGGGGCCAGATCCAGCCCATGGGGTACTTAGATCTGGCCCACAGGGCCACCCTGGAAACAGGGAAGGACCTTCTGCCAGCAAAAACAGGCTCCCAAGTTCCGTTTTCGAGTGCCACAGTCTCCTGCAACCCTCTGCCAGTGAAAATGGAGCTCAGGAGGGCTGCATGCCGATCTGTTTTCACTGGTAGAACGCTCGGGCCACCACAGGCGCCGACAGGAATGACATCAAGCTGGCCATGCCCACCCCGGCTCCCCAAAGTCAAAAACAACCCTGAAGCGTCCCTCAATGAAATCGAGTTTGACAACCCTGCTCTTGTTCATTGCTGGGGTTTTTTTCCTTTCTTTTTCCTCTTGTCCTATTGATATGGACTCTAAACATTGTTGGGTATGGACTTTAATGTCCTCTTTGGGGTATCTGGTATTTTTAAATATAATTTTTAATGTGTTCTATAGTCTAAAATAAAACAGGAGTTAAAAATGCTTGCTAACAAGAGTGGCTTAGTTTTCTCAAGTACAATTCTTTCTTACTAGAGGCCTTCATAGAAACATTTTTTACAAACGTTTTTAAAAATTCTTTTTATTTGGTGTGATATTTTTTCAAATTCATGAGGCCTTTTATAAAGTATCTAAATTACTTTTGAGTTCAAAACAACTGACCTTTTTTATATTTTCATAAAATTCAGTATTTTAAATCTAAAGGTATTTAAGTTCTTGCATACTTAATTTCCGTAAACTTTAACCAGGTCATTTTTAAAAATAAACACAGTATTTAGCCTTGTGCCTTATTTTGCAGAAACTCAATACAGAAAACCATTTCTCAAGGCTTGAGAAATCCTCTATTTTCTCACTGTGAAATAGGAATCCCAATTTCCTGTACTGATAATGCCAAAGAGCAGTTCGAATATAACTTATTGACAAAACAAAGACATCGGAAGGATTATCTTAATGCTCTGTGACCACAGTCTGGCAGATGCTTTTCTCTCAAGTTAAATTTGACTCAGTTTTGAACAGAACTGGACATTCATTCTATTTCTACAAATTTTGCTGAACTGCAGCCGCAGTTATCTTTCCTAACTGGTTATGTCAGCTTGCATTGCTAAAAACTAACAATCAACATTAGACAACCATATATTGCCTGGCCCCATTTAAAAGGATAAATTTAAATTGAGATAACAATAACAAATTTCTTCTTAAGCTGTTGGGTTAGGTTTTGTGTGTATTATGGTCATCTGTTCAAAAAGCAATTAAGAACTTCTGACCAATGGTAACACAACTTACCGTAAGTCTTATTTTAAAATCAGGTTAGAATATACAGCGCTGCAATAGTGTCCTTGGCAGTTTTGTTTATCTTATACTTGAAAGCAGATGATTGCCAATTATTTAAAACTGCTTTCACTTTCTTCAACAGCAGCAAGTTATGTATTATAAAGTTGTTTGTAAAACATATTTTGTAATGACCCCACAGAATCTTTAATGAAACCATGATTTGTATTACTTTTGTATAAATGAGGGATATGTTTTATGACTATACTTTTGAAATATGTGTATCTTCTGTAACTTTCTAGGGAAGAAGAGAATCTACTACTTTGTAAATTCGCCCCACCCCTTTTTGTCCATGGTTGGCAATAAATTATTTCTAAAGAAAGGCTTCAAATGTATCATTTTAAATGGTTTGATTACTAAAAAATGAAACCTTCATTTAGCAGTACATTGCTCTCTGTACATAATTTGCAAGTGTTCAAGCCATTAATACTGCCTTGTGTAAAGTAAATTACTGACAGTAAATAAACAATATACATCCTCATGAAGCCTGTATTTTTGTACTTTAGAAGAATTTTTAGTTTTCAGTACAATCATTTTTTACTACCTAGATTTAAGTAAACTTTAATTAAGCTATCCACTAAAATTGATTTTAGTTTTGTGGTATGCTTTAGTGCTTTTGCAAAGAATAAGGAATCAACTTTGCATAATTCACAGGTAAAAATATTGTGTTGATGTATAGAAACGTTAACTGCAGGGTGGATTTGATTGAAATCAAGTCGATTTAAATCACTAATAAAAAGGTTTGATTTAAACCAGCTGATTTAAATCGTAACTTTTAAAGAGCAACTGCCGTCTCTGTCCTACGATGCCTCCTACTCTGAGCCACTGTTGACTCAACGACAGTCCCATTCACTTTAATGGGATGACTGGTGATGCAGCAGTGACAGAAGGAGAGGGACGTGGCAGCAGGTGAGTGGATGCCTGCTAACAGGAGCTGCCATGATGTATCTGAAATGACAGGTGCTCTTTAATATATTTATAAGCTTAGAAGGTTTCACTTTCATTTTTACTGCTTGCCCTTCCTCCTCACACTTAAGAGTCTGGTAGTACAGATGGATTTCTTTTCAAACAATCATAGAGTTTGTAGAGTACAAAGATTTGCAAAACAATGAGATAAAGGAATATTCCTGATCTTTGTTTTATGATTTATCTCATGGTTACTGTGAAATTGTGTGAAAGCATCAATGCAGTTCATGTTATCTCAGCTTGCAGAGCTTGGATTCTTTGAATGAGTTTACCAAAAATGTAAATATTGCAGAATATACAGTTTCATGCTACATAATTAAGCTCCATTTCATGCTGAATAAACTAAATTATTAATGTATCTTAAATAGAAAACTATCTTTAGATTTTTTTTACTCCAAAAGCATTTTATTAAAATACATTTGATTTAAATTAAAAAAAAGTCTGATTTAATTTTTTTTTTAATCCGATTTTTTGATTTTTTTTTTTTTTTAAAAAAGCATTGATTTTAATCCATCCTGGTTTTTTGCCTTTGTGGAGCTGGGATGGGCATGGCCTGTGCATGATGCACCTAGCCCGTGGGCTGCCAGTTTGACACCCATGAAGTGAATGAAGTGAATGAAGGGAGAACCAGGGAGTTCTTCCCTGAGAACTCACTGGTATGGTCAGTCTAATATTCAAAGTTAAATCAGTTTTCTTGTTTTTCTGTTTTTAAACCGTTCTATAGTATTACATTTATTCTGGTTCTGGGATAGGGAAGAATAGTGAGCTAGGCAGGTCACTGGATTTGGTTTTTTATATCTTAAGATCTCAGGAGGCACTCCTTGTACAAACATGTTCATCCAAATATTCATACTCAAGAATAGTCTCTAATATTAATAATGTGTTTTCATAGGGTATGTGTAGCCTAGGCTTGATGCCTAGGTGAATTTGTCTGCATTGAGAATGTAGGTTGGAAAAGTTTGATTGACAGTATACTAATTCTAACTATGGCTAGTGAATAAAGTAAAAATATCTGGGTACACCCAATATACTAATCTGTAAACTGGCTTATCAACTGTAGTGGTTGACCTTAGATAAAATGCTAAGCCCAAATCCATTATGCCATGCAGTATTTGGCTGTGCTCTTTTGGGATGATGACGTTTCTAGTCCAATCCAGTACATTTGAAAGGCGCTGATTTGTGAAAAACTGTAGTTGGACAAGAAGATGAGTGACATTTGGGTATATTTGATGACAACAAAAATAGAAAAACTACTCATTTGATGTGAGCAGTTTAAATTGAAGAGATAAGCATCAGTGATAATGCTTTATTGTTCTCCTTACCTGTGTGTAGAGGTGCATTGTTCTCTCTTTTAAACTACTACCTCTAATTGGGGACTGTTTATTACTCCTACTTGCCTTGTTTGCTTAGCTGGTTCTGGGGTACTGGATTTGAAAACCAGTCTGTCTGAATGCAGCTAATTAACAGGATTTAGCAAGGAAGAATCTTTTCTACAGGGCAAGGCAGGAATCTGGCTTGTCTTAGAAAATGGAACTAGTTTGGTGTCATGGTGAAGGCACCAGCCTAGAAACCAGGAGACTGTGAATTCTAGCCCTGCCTTAAGCAGGAGAGCCATGCTTTGTAACTTTGGGCCAGTCACTCTTTCTCAGCCCAATTCATCTCACAAGATGGTTGTTGTGGTGAAAAGAGGAGGTGAAAGGAATATTAGGTATGCTCACTGCCTTCTGTTATTTATAAAAACAATAAAGGGATTGAAAAAAAAAACCCTGTAAAAATACAGCTGGAGTTACTTGTGGAAAAAGTTATGTCTTTGCTTTTTAAAAAAAAAATCAAAAGAAAAATGAAAACTCTCTGAATCCAGCTGAGCTGCTCTTCCATTCAAATGAGAAAAAAACTCTGCTTTTTTCCTATCAACATAGTTAGAAAAGGAATAAAAATGCATCTAAGAACAGAAAAATGAGGTTTTTTCTCTCCCACTCCCCTCCCCCCCCCCAAAAAAAGCCAGGGTGAGTTTTAATCAACTACATGAATTGTCATCTCCCAAAACTTAATTTAAAGAGTTAGGCACAGCCTTGCTAACAGGGATTAATTTATAGAAAACTTAATAAAGTAATTGTACTTTTGCAAATGCTTTGGGGGTTTTATGTTAATCTGATGAAAAATGTTTAGATTTGGCAACCTGATCTAAAATGAGGTGAGGCTGCTTCTTTGATTGTTGTTGGTGTTTGTTTTGTGGCCAGATGGATACTGACTTATATCATGTAGTGTTAACTGTTTTTAAACATTAATCGTTCAAAGATTTTATAGGTCATATCCAGGGGTGAAATCCAGCAGGTTCTGACAGGTTCTGGAGAACCGGTAGCAGAAATTTTGAGTAGTTCAGAGAACCGGCAAATACCACTTCTGGCTGGCCCCAGAGTGGGTGGGAATGGAGATTTTGCAGTATTCTTCCCCTGCCATGCCCACCAAGCCACACCACACCCACTAAGCCACGTCCACAGAACCGGTAGTAAAAAAAATTGGATTTCACCACTGCCACAGATATAGCTCCGCGTGCCACCTGTGGCACGTGTGCCATAGGTTCGCCATCATGGTTCTAAGCAGAGAAAATGCATACATTATTTCCGCTAGTTAAGTCCCAGAATATTACAATCCCATTCAGAACTTCTCCAAATTTCTCTTTTTTCTTTGGAAAAAAAACTTGCCAAAACAGAGTCTTGATCATGAATTTTTTTAAAAAAATGGGAAAAATGCAGTAGGATTTCTGTGCCTAACACTAAAATCAAATCAATAATTAATAATAATTATTCAATAATTATAGTCAATAATTAAAAATGTTAAAAATGTAAAGTTTGTTATTTACTAAATATTGCTTAATTTACAGGATACTCTTCTACAAGCTGGTATTTCTACTATTTTGGCGCACAAATATCAATGAGCAACAGTTTGTGTTTGTGTGAATTTTTTCATGGCCATAGATTTTGTAGTTTCTCACAGTTCCTTAGATTAAGGTTGAGGACAAGCCTGAAGGTTTGGGATCTAATTTAATAAGCAGTGGAGACTCAAATAAGCAAGAGACATAATATCATATACATGATATTCATACACACAGATACACATATAAATGCACACACAAATACACATGCAACAGAGGTGGGTTTCAGCAGGTTCTGACCAGTTCTGGAGAACCGGTAGCAGAAATTTTGAGTAGTTCGGAGAACCAGTAAATACCACCTCTGAGTGGCCCCGCCCCCATTCTCTACCTCCTGAGTCCCAGCTGATTGGGAGGAAATGGGGATTTCACAGTAACCTTTCCCTGGAGTGGGATGGGAATGGGGATTTTGCAGCAACCTTCTCCTGGAGTGGGGAGCAAATGGAAATTTTGCTACACCCACCAAACCATGTCCACCAAGCCACACCCACAGAACCAACAGTAATAAATTTTGAAACCCATACAAACATACCAACACCATTTCCAAAAGTGTTGGCAAGAAAACTGCAGGGACATTCCCAGGTAGTCACCAGGACTCAAGGTTGACTTCAATGCACAAATTCACATCTACTCACACACACATGAATATATATATGAAATGTTAAAAAATTTGCTGAAAGACATCTACCAGCATTGCACTGAGAGGATCTTGACATTTGGGTTGAACAATAAGAATATTGCAGTTCAAAGTATATGAAATATGTTTATTGAAATTTTTAAACACAAGATTAAGACTAATACAAATTAAAATAGAGTTTAAAGAAGAAAAGAAAAAGAGGAAAAAATGAAAGAAAAAATCCTAATTGTTAAAAAGAAAAAGAATAGCTGATAGATAGAAAAGAAAGAACAATATAAATATAATTATAAATTGACCTCTCTCTCTAAAGTTATTCCATAACTTTCTTCTTTCTACAATTTATCCTATCTAATCAACAAAACTATAAAGCGTAAATACATTTTTTAGCTTCTTACACAAAAAGTCCATTTTTGTGGACTCACCAATAAATTAAGCGATTGTCTTTTCAGTTAAAAGTATGTCTTGTAGCCTGTGATTGGTATTATTATTGACTGCCATATTTTATATATTTGTATGGGAACTGAACCATCAAAGAAATATGCATAGATACACTAGTTACAGAAACTCAAATCCCAGATTAAAAAGAAACCAAACAAAGCAAATATACTAAGACAAAGCAAGCAAAGAAACATAACTTTATGCACACATAGAAACAGTTCCCTGCTTTGTCTCTGGCAAATGTGTGCTGCCATTTAAATGAATGCAAAAGATGGGGAAATGAATGCAAACCAAATAAACAAATGAATCTTTAAAAGTAAATAATCCTTGAGCTAAATGAATCTTCAGCAAGAAGCTTTGGGAGATTTGTACGAGTTTCATCGCTATTCAGGCATAATTCTATTCAAACCATCTCTCTGTTTGTTTGGCTTACACATCGATGGCTATTTAAGCACAGGAAACACCCATCTTTATTTTTATAAGCAATTTTCCCGAACAATCATTAGTTTCCCTCTACTTCCCATCAAGTAAAGCATTTTATGTACAACTTCCCCCAAATTAAGCTTTGCTGGATGCAATCTTTGAAATGAGTCAACATTTGGAGAATTACACAATAGGAAAAACAATGTTATCATCTCCAGATTAGTTAAGAATGGGGAAATTTAACTGATTTGCTTAGAAGCAAAAAAAAAACCACCAACCAAATATGTTCTTATGGGTAAGGTTAAGTCCTCTTTAGGTCAAAATTAATGCCTTGATGATTTCATGGTCACATTGACATGTTTTCATAGCAACAACATAACCACTGCCTTTCTGCCCTTTAGCATTAATTTCCCTGTAATTCCCTGTACAGCGTGCCCTGTAAAAGGGAGTTGTGATGAAAGAAAGAAAGAAAGAAAGAAGGAAGGAAGGAAGGAAGGAAGGACGGAAGGAAGGAAGGACGGAAGGAAGGAAGGAAGGAAGGAAGGAAGGATAGAGAGAAAGTAAGTATGTAGT
>JANHFK010000681.1:452456-468551 GCA_036250565.1 Sibynophis collaris
GGTGAGATTCGAACCTGCAGTAAATGCAGGCAGCTGCTGTTAATAACAGGGTGTTTAGACCACTGTACTACCAAGGCCCATATTATGCTACTATCAGCTGTACTGGTCAGCTCTGTTCAGGAACATCCAGCAGCCAGGATTATTTTCACACAATATTGGAAAGATGAAGAAACACCCCAAGATGAAGAGATAACTAATAAGATATTAGACTGTGCAGAAATAGACAGACTTACATTGAAAATTAAACAGAAAGAAGACACAGAATATTATCAAACATGGAATTTATTCTACCAATGGTTGGAAAAAAAGGTGGGAGAGTAAGAATGGCATTTTTATTGTTAAGAAAATTGTATACCCAGACAACAGAGTGTTTATTAAGCATTAAGTAATGTAACTAATAGAAAATTAATAAAATTGATTTAAAAAAACCTTAGCTGCCTAATGTAACATATTACACCTATTGTCAGCTGTACTGGTCAGCTTCGTTCAGGAACATCCATTCTTCACTAAGTATAGATAGTCCTCCCACTCACAACCATAGGGGTGCTGCAATGGTTGTAAGTGTGAAAAATGATATTAAATCATTTTTTTTCAATGCCGTTGTAACCAGTCACTAAACATATGGTCGTAAATCGAGGCCTATCTGTATGTGCACTAAATTATACTAATCCCTATTACTTGGATTGATTTTCAGAACCAAAACCAGTGACTTAGTTCACACAACAGACTGAGCCACAAAGTAGCCAGCCACAGTTAAGCTCAGCATACTGTGTAGAAACCCACCATTGTTTACTACTGTGTGCAGTCTGACCAAAGTAATTTGGGCAATAAGAGCCAAGCCCCATTCCTGCCTTCTACAGTTCACTGCATAAGCAGCCGCCAACACTTCAGATGTTGCACTATGGCATCGAGGGAGAAACATCCCTGCCTCTGTGTACAGAAGCATTCGTGTGCATTCTGTATAAAGGCTTCCCTGAATCCCAACTACTTTGTTTTCGCAACAAAACTTTCATTTACAGAGCTGTCTATGAAGATTCTCAATCATCCAGGTCACTTTGAAAAAGCACCTTTGGGACATTTACAGAGCTATTGAAGTCTGCAGCCGACTCCCACAAACTTTTGGCGGGATACAGCAGCCTATTGCTGCTTGGGGGGGGGGGGCGAGTGTAATGTCGAAACACTTTCTTCATTCCTTCAGAGATGCTGGCTACATTTATTTTATTTTTTATTTTATTTTATTATTATTAATTTCCACAGCGTTAATTGCAGCTGATTGATTTCATTTTATTTTTTGGATTCAGGGAAGTCCTGGGCTTTAAAAACCCAATGGGCATACCCAGCTTCCAGGATTACTTTATGAAAATGTACAAAAGTGGGTTAACTTACTAAACCTTCAGCGAGCAGCATGGCTATCACGCTCTGCTGCGGACCACAAATATTTCGGCGGGCATGCCGCAGCTCTCCACCGACACGTCCAATGTCTCACACACACACACACACACACATCCCTCGCGCGTGGGCAGCGCCTCTCCTGAGTCGAGCCCGCGTGCGCCTTAGGCACGTGGTTTGGCGACGTAGAAGTACGAACTTTCCGAGAGAAACTCCTTGAGAGAAGGCGCGCGCCCTCGCGCTCTGCCTCCCAGCCCGGGCTTGTCCAGCCCCGCCCTCCGCTCTCGAGGCGCCAAACGAGCAGCTTCCGTTGAGACTGCGGCGGAGGGTGGGGAGGGGGAGAGGGAGGAAGAGAGGGGCGGGACCAGTAGCCTAGCAACGGAGACATGGAAGCGGTAGGCCAGCCGGCCGGCCGATGCGTGCCTGCGTGCGTAGGGCGGTTATCAGCAGCCCCGTGCAGTGAGTGGGGCGCGTGCAGTTTGGGCGGTGTCAACGGCGGGCGGGGGAGATTCTGCTTCCTGGAAGATGGGCATCAGAGTCAGCTGCAAGAGACGGGATGTCTGATTTGGGCGCCATTTAACTAGAATATAATAACAACTATAATGCTAGAATAACTTTAGCTTTATGATCACTTTGAATATGCACTTTTTATTTTATTTCAGAATAAAATTGGCTCTCTTCTTCCGGGATGTGATCTTAAGCTGAAGATCAAATTATTCCCCACGCAGTATGTTATGTTGCTTCTATATTAAATCACTACAGAAATTGACTGATATATATTTTATGTAACATGGGGATTCAGGACAGGTGTGAGTAAATGGGGACAGTGGAAGGCTTGCCTGCCAAAAGTGGTAGTTGCCTTGGTATAAACATGAGTGATTTCAATGAAATAATAATAATAATAAGCCGGATCAGAGCTAGTCACCGTTCCTGTCATGGGAAATCACAGCCTACTGCAGGACTGTAGACCAGATTGAGAAACTGAACAATAACAACAAAATCCGTCAATATGGCATTGGCAAATCATTTTCATGGTGTTGCCACAATAATTGCCTGGATGTGTCCAGGTGTTCACCTGAAATCAAACTCAAGGTAAAGGTGCAGTTATTTATTGATGCCCTGTCACAAAGGATTGGGGGAGTGCTTTGAGAGCACCATATTGTATCAGGAGAGAATACAAATGAAACAGGCCATTGGTGGAAAATGGGGTTAATATTTAGTCTGCAAATTCCCCCTCCTAAAGAATGAGTTGCTTATCAAGGAATTGAGAGGATTTGATATTCTAGCCTAATTCAGAGGAATATGATAAAGCGAGTTTTAATAAATGACTTACTACTTTGCTTTCTGGAACTCCAAAATACAAATTCAGTAAAGTTTTTGACTGCTGGGTTATCCATTTAAATTTTAAATTTTTTCCAGAATCCAGTGACATTTCAGAAAATGAAGTTAAAACTCACTCTTACGAATTGCAAACATATGAATGTACAAACATGAGACCTGCTCCTAATAAATTATAATATCCAAGAATGTGTTTATAGTTGTGTAGGAAAAACAACTAATTAAAGATTATAATTCTGCCTGCCATCCAGTATATATGGATTGCAAATATATATTTTGTAGAATTATTGACAAAGGAAGTTACTAAAAAAATTTGTTACTCCTTCAAAACTTAAAACATTTTTGGAAATATATTGTAGAAGAATATATTTTGAAACAGGTTGAGAAAATTTAGCTGAAGAATAGGTTTCTTTAAATTATGCTTTCTTAGTTAAATTAGAAGGATCTAATTTGCTTCCCTAATCTCTATACACAGAATATGAGATTAGATTTGTGTATAAGAAAAGCAATCCCCTCACGAATCTGTTACTACATTGCAGATAATTTTTGAAACCAAGAGGACTTTCAAAAACATGGAATTTTGAAATATGGTTTGGAATATGGTATATCTATGTGTTATTTTTAGAAAGAAAGACTTACATTGGAGATTATCAAGTGTTGGACAAATTAAACAATTATTTTAGCTTTCCCAGCCTGTGGAAAGTTGTGGTTGTCATTGATGTCCAGTGAAAAGTGGAAACATGTTATTTTCAAGATTTATTAGTACATCAATGCAGTAAATGCATTTATATTCATCATGATATCCTCTTTTGGAATAAGAAATGATATGCTAAGTGCAGAAAAAGAGTAAGAAGTAATGAACCAAAGAAATTATAAGATGAGACAAAGGGACGAAAGGATAACTTTTTAGATTTAGATGCCTTCATTCTCTCTCTTTTTGAGGATCTCATCAATTCCATCTAATGTGTATGCTACACATACATCAGTGAATTGGCACCAGGGAAATTTAGGTTCAAACTATTGTTATAAATAGAAACTCACTAGATGACTAGGCCATTTCCCCCCTTCTCTCAGCCCAGCACGGTAACTTACCAAATTGATCTGGGAGAAAGTAGGAAGACATATGCCATCTTGAATTCTTGTATGAAAGATGGGATAAAATCTAATAACTAAATGTTGTTCAGTACTTTGAGATGTGGGTTGAGCAAAACATGGCAGAACACAATCTAAAAAGAATAAAAGAGTCTCTTATAACAGTCACTTCACAATGTAACCACATCATTTTAAAATGAAAAATACATGATCTGTCCACTAAAGATTGAAAATGGAAAACTGCTGCAATAATCCTTTCTACAGTTTAATATTTGCAGATGTTCCAGATGAGCATAATTGAGAGGAAAATATTGGATGCACTCAATCATGGACTCAATTAAATAATGCAATAAATTATATGTACCAGAGAGATTAAAGTTGTTATGAATTAAGCCTTGTATGAGATTCATCTGGACGCTTGTCAACAATAAACCTCAAACCAGCATTGCATGTACTGGATTTTTTTAAAAGTTTTGATCCGTGAACTAATTCAGGAACTAGACTGAGGACAGCTTGCAGCAAATATTTCCCATGGTGATCATGTCGGAAAGCAGAAGTTGGTTATGAAATAAATAGTTGGTACAGAATTAGGAAGAGAATGGAGAAGTTGCATGGGTAGGACATGATCCTTGCTGAATAAGCACTAAGCTATGTTGCATGTCCAGGGCTTGGCTTGTTACTTATCTGCTTCCAATAAGAATCGGAGGAATTTGCAAGACTTAACTGATGGCAAAGAGGAACTGTTTAAAATAATGTGCATGTAAGAGTCAGATTTCATAACCAGTATTCATCTTTATTTCTTGTTATTAGATGAAGATAATTAGGCATTCTGAGGAGGCATTGAAAACAGCTCTTCTCTCCAAGGACAGACAGCTTTTGAAGCTTTATGAGAAGTTTGATCCTAAGGAAAAGCATTTACTAAATGAAGCATTTCAACCAGATAGTGCTCTTTTTAAATTCATAACTCTGGAATCTGAATCAGACTGGATCTCCTCACATCCAGAACCTACCCAAGATTTTTCACAATTTTATCATGATCCCTGCAGAAATTTGCCAACCCCACAGAAGAGGCAGATTTACATCCAGCCTATTGGTAATATTAAAAAATCAGCTATGAAAGTGTTAATTGAGCCATTAAAAAGAAATTAATTAAAAAGAAAGCTTTCAAGCTTTCCACATGCATAATTGTCATCCAAACCTGGTTATTATCGGGCCAGTTTTTCCGGATAATTTTCTCTGAACTGATAGAATGAGCTAAAGAAACCTACATATTTCTACCATTCCAGAATGTGGGCACAAGAGATAGTGGTGGATGAGTTTTTAATCTTCTACTTGAGAAGGTTGCTAAGGCAGTCTGACTTTTAATATCACAACATGTAGGAGATCACATTTATACTGTATCTAATGAACATTAAGAAAGCAAAGATAATAAAACATAAAGCCCAATTCAGTGCATGCTTAAATTCAGAAGAATCTATTTTGAGTAATAAAATATATACTCAAGTGGGCGTGTAATTAAAGTCTAGGTCCTTCATTTCCCTAGATACTGATATCTGTTCTTTATATTACATTGCTATTTTTGTTCACTAAATGTTCTTTGGCTTTTTCTCTTGTCTTTTAAAATAAGCTAATTGTTCCTACTCAGAATTGTAGAGTAAGACAATTATAAAATAAAATTTACATTTTACTGTTGTATTATATGATTTTGCCTATAAATAGTGGAAGGAAAAAACTGCTATAAACTAATGTTTTCTGGACCTAGGTTCTTTTGGAGATGCCAAAGTTAGCACAGATGTCTACTTGAAATGGCTGAGAGATTACTGTGAAGCATTTTATTACGGCCTGACTGTAAGAATCCTAGACCCAACACCAGTTTCACATACAGGTTGTGCTTTTCGAATCAATGAATACACACATAATCTACAGATCCATGCAGGTATGAGGAATAGAGAAAAGTGCTAGATTAGTTCATTCTTGTGATTTTGATCAATTTTGTTAACTGGATTGTAAATTTCAAGTGTATTCAGGTACTCAGAGTCACCTTATTGGTGAGTTGGGCAGCATATAAACTTAATAATTACATACATTTGTAATATTATTTTGGGCAAGTAAAAAAGGCTGACATTCTTGAGTGACTTCTTGTAATGAAAAGTCAAAAAATATGATGCTCAATGAAGGATGAACTTGACCTATCATAGGTTAGAGTTGCTATTAAGGCCTACTTGTCAGTATTGTGCTCTTATTTGCTTTGTATTGATATGCTAAGCTACAGCCTATTCTATGATAAGGTTTATTAAGCTGCCCTGGAAGTCAGTGTGTTTGTTTTTCTATGAGTAGAGCTATCTATTCCTCCTGGCCAAAAGCAGAGATCTTTCATTTCATCTCTTACCTGGTTTTTGTAATTTAAGGAGGTTGAAACCAAAATCTGATGAATACAAAACATGTGTTGTTGAAATTCTGTATGAATGC
Source organism: Sibynophis collaris (assembly GCA_036250565.1). NCBI lineage: Eukaryota > Metazoa > Chordata > Lepidosauria > Squamata > Sibynophiidae > Sibynophis > Sibynophis collaris. Next base: position 458,745 of record JANHFK010000681.1, read on the forward strand.
TTTTGTACATACATGGTAAATAAATACTCCATCATAAAACAAATGGAGCATGCTCAGATTTGTTTTAACTGAAAATTTCACATTCATTTTAAAGGAACTAAATTTAAAATTATTAGGTTTAAATTCATAGTCCTTATCTCCCCCCTCCCCTTGCTTATATGATATGTAACTTGGAGAGGTCATCTTAATATCTCTCTTATTTCAGGATTACTGTTATGGCTGCAGTTCTTGATTATGCAATTACTGCCTTTTGTGGAGAGACACTGATACCTGTTTTTCATACAGGGTATCTCTTGAGTTACCTAAAGAAAAAAAAGCCAAAGGATGCTTTTTGCATTGTGGGAATAACCGTGATAGATCTGTACCCCAAGGACTCTTGGAATTTTGTCTTTGGACAAGCCTCCTTAACAGAAGGTATGTGGTTGGCTTCCTTTTAAATTCTCAGGATGACTTACAATATGACTTTGGCCAATCATCTTTTCATAGTTCATATAAAATAGAATTGCCTCTGCATATAAACAGAAAATTACTTGAGAATTGTTGTGACACTACTGAAAGTGCAAAAGAGCGGGGGTTTTACTGCAAGAAAACTAGATCTGCAGGTTTTCAGTAGACGCCAACCCTCTGCAGGAGTCCTTGCCTGTTGTTTTAGGCACCACCAACTGATTCCCTTTAACTCAGATGCATTTAACTCAGATGCAGTTAGGGTACCTTGAGTGAACATAACAATATCCTTGCATTCTTTGTTTATCAATGTTAGAGGAGTAAGTAGAAACAGGATACTGCTTTTGTAACTTCAGGCCACATCAGAGTGCATTGTGTTGCAAATATTGTATGTCACTACTAAAAAGTAAAAGTAACAACTGCAGTCAGTTTTCTTTTCTGCTGGCTTCGTGGAAGCATCCATGCAGTTTTCTTGATTGCACATTGGTATATCCATAGTTTTATAGTTTGCCAGAAATTATTTTTAGTAGGCTAGGAAGATTTTTGAAAATGCAGGCATCACACTTCATTCCTGTGTGATTGACCTGATTCCAGTGCTCAGCATCTTGGGGAAAAAATTTCCACACAAAATAATAAGTTTTTAGTGCCTAGCCCAAGGATCGTGTAATTAATTGACCTTTACAGGGTTCACACATTTATTAGCATGCTAAAGTACAAACATAAATCACTTTATTATGCGTTAGTGCAATCCCAACCTCAGAATGCCAAAAGAGTGCATTATAGCTCTGATTATAGGAATCATCTTCCACAATCTTTGCAGTGTAGAAGCATTCTATTCACATGTAAAAACTGACAGGTACCTAATGAGCAGTGACATTCTATCTTGAGGAATATTTAAGGATTGGGTTTGGTTTGAATATTTGTTGCAAATTGCTGGAGATACTTAAAGCCCAGAGGTTATTCTGTAGAGTTCAGGAACTTGAACTCATGGACCTTTGCAAATTGATTACTAAACACTACATGGGTTCTGGTTCTCTGTGGTTTGCAGGAAGGAATATATAAAGGCTATCAGAATAATAATATATAAAGTCTGTGGTGGAGAGGAAAATGTTATTGTTTTCAAATTGTTGGTCATGAGTTATGTTGTACTGTCATTGAGCAATAGAGGGCAGTGGTAGTACATTTGAAGCATTTTTATAATAAAGCCTAGGAGCCTTTAATTTGCCATCATAGAGTAAAGCATTTTTATTGATGGTCATACATTGGATATCTTGATTTATATGTTTGCAAACAAAATATTTTGGAAAGAAACATGAAACCATTGGAGAGTTAGTTAGTATATTTTCTACCATTGGAGAGTTAGTATACTTTCTCAAAGCATCATTTTCCTGACAAAAGACACATTCTTCTCTAAAATGGTTATTTGCACAAATGGGAGTTGTGGTAAAGTTATCTTGTAATATTCCATTACTGATAGAGGAGAATATTTGTAGGTCAGAGTTGAAATGAGGGGGCCTTGGTGCCCTCTGAGCTTGGTTGTTTAACAGAATAACAGAGTTGGAAGGGACTTTGGAGGTCTTCTAGTCCAACCCCTTGCTCAAGCAGGAAAATCCTACATCACGGGTGTCAAACTCATCACGTAACGTTGCTGTCGTGATGTTTTGCAACGTTTTCCCCATTCGCGGAGCTGGGGCGGGTGTGGCCTGTGCATGATGTACCCATGTTTGACATCCCTGACCACACCATTTCAGACAAATAGTTGTCCAATCTCTTCTTGATGTGCACTGTGCAATGATAACATTACCTAGTTTGGGTAATGAAATGTCTGCAAGGAAACAACCAACCCCAGACAACACCAAAGAATTCTCATATCCCAGTCCTTTTTTCAGTTGTGTAGAGAAGGCAATTAACTGAATACATGAGATGTCATTAAGATGCTTTTGGTCTTTACTTGGGCTCCATTTCTCCCCTCCCGTTTCTTCTGATCTGCCTTTCCAAATGGGTTGTGCTAAACCCCAGTGCAGAAGTGTTTTGGAAGACTTTTCTATCCTTTCTAAATTCAGTTGCTGAGTGGACTGTTTTGCAGCTAAATTGGTCGAGATGGAGCGAAAGAGTAAACACCTTTACTCCAAGACACAAAGAGATTGTTGCTCTGAAACAAAGATTTCTCTACACACACACACACACACACACACACACACACACACACACACACACACATTTAAATATTTGATCTTTTTCCAAGCCAAGGAGAACGGTTAGCTTTGGCATCATGCCAAAGGCTAGGTAGTAAAAAATGGTAATGTCGAAGATTAAATTGAATTTAAATGTAATTAAAATAAATAGTCCTGAATTAAATATAGAATATGATTTATTTTATTTAATAATTTCTTCTTCCTGACATTTTAAAAGTTAGAGTTTGAGACAACTCTCAGGGCTTTGAAACGGATTGCGAGGTTTCTGTACTAGAAATATTCTTTTGGATACGTATAATATGTATGGTTAATGCAGCAGGTTCCTATTGGTACAATTTTAATTTGAATTCCCCTTTGCTTTGTAAGGGGTGGGGATCTTCAGCTTTGCCAGATATGACAGCGACTTCTACACTGCAAACTACAAGGGCAGGTTGAAAACAGTGAAAAAGCTTCCTGTAGCTGACTATTCTGTGTTTGATGGTTACTATACACCCGAGATCACAAGTCAGCTGCTTCTGAGATCCTGCAAAGTAAGTGTTTCAAATTATTAGAGTTATATTGAGTTATATTATTTTTATATTATATTGAAAACCAAATTTCTGTTTTAATATCCTCACTTCTTGCTTAGTTTTAAAGCAACTTCAGCTCTCTTTATTAAAGGAACAGTAGCCTATTAAAAATTTTTAACATGTGGGTTGTGCGCTTAGTGTTTCCCAACCTCAGCAATTTTAAGATCTGGGGACTTCCACTCCCAGACTCCCACAGTCAGCTTTATGGGAGTTGTAGTCCACGCATTTTGAAATCACCACAGTTGGGAAACCCTGGCTTAGAGCCTGGGAAGCTTGACTGGATTGGAAGTGTAATAACTCCGAGATTTATTTTTCTTAAGCTACATGGAAATCTCTTGAGAAGATTTCCTCAGATTTACATTGCAAGGAATTGGATTCCTTTATTCCTGCAGTTTTATAATTAATATATGCCATGCGCTAAATAACCATAAAAAGGGTATTGGCCATCCTCTCACTAGTGATTTATAGTGTCTTCTAGAATCACTCATACACCATCATTGCAGCATTATAAATCCTATCTTTTAACTACTACTTTAGCAAAATGATTATTAGATGCCACAATATGTTATAAGTACATGGTGAGGAAAGAGCAGCTGATTAGGTTGGCATCACAAACCTAGTCAACCACATTTTAGCCTAACTGGTTGTGAGGATTCAGCTTGTTTATTTATGTGTTAATGTGTCACACAAAACCAAAAATAATTCCTACCATAGGATAAGCATGTGATATGAATACCACAACTCCCTTCTTTCAGTAAATAAAATATTTCCTTCGATGATGATTTTGTTATTATTAATCTAGACCAAAAATATTTATTTAATTCATGTGATCATTTGGATGTTAAATTGAAACCATGCAGAAATGATTGTTGCACAGGGAAATCATTGGCTTGTGGATTAGAGAAAACGTTTAGAAGTTAAAGCTTGAGGTCTGTTTTGAGTCACTATTTTTATTGTTCTGTTCATATATTAAAATAATGTAAGTACAATTATACTGAATTAAATATTGTTTTGCTAAAAGATTAAAATGGATTGGTTAATATTTATATTGACTGAAAAGTGGAAAGGTAAATTAAAAGGGCTAAATTATTTTTATTTGATTTGTTCGTTAAATTTATCATTTACCTTTTCTCTAGGTGTTCAGATAGCAAAGTATGAAGTTGGGATGAGAGTGCCTGACCCAAAGTCATCCAGCACATTTCTGTGGTTGAAATTAGCCTTGTATCTGGCTGTCTCCAATTGTAATCCAACATCAGTCTATCACACTGGCCAATTCTACCTTTTCTCACAAAATCTTTTGTTATCCAAACGCCCCTGGATTGCAACTACAATTATTCAAGTCCACGATCAATAGATATTATTAATCAAACATAATCAGAAGGCTGGTTTAAGTAGAACTCTTCCATTTATATTCTGTGGCAGAGCAAGAATTCAGTCATTATTTTTCCCACTATAAAATGATTTTGCCATCTAAATTATTCCACATCCTGCAATGAAAGTGTATACTCTGATTTGAAAACTAGCTAACTGTGCTATAGAGACTATTAAGCTCTTATTCAGCACAACTGTTGTGGTTTTAAGTTGGCTTATGTGATTTGGCCATATCTGTGTTTCAGACTTTGACTCACGAGATTGGACACATCTTTGGGCTCCATCACTGTCAGTGGTTACAATGTGTTATGCAGGGATCTAATCATCTGGAGGAATCAGATAGACGTCCATTAGACCTTTGTCCTATTTGCTTGCGCAAGCTGCAGTCTGTTCTTGGATTCAGCATTCTGGAAAGATACAAGGTATGTCACTTCAGGATGGAGCCTTGTATCCTTTAACAGTGTGAGAGAGTCTGCTGGGTAGTGTGGACTTATACAAAAGCCCAGAATTTTTGAAAAATTAATCCATAGATCTGCCACATCCAACTACTTGTATCTACAGAATTGGTTTACCATGTATGGCTGGTTTCATTGTTTTCTTTATGACATTAAGGAAATGAAATGTGTCTCTGAAGAAAATTGATCAGCAATACAGTGTGTGAAAAAGAAGTCATCAGTGTAGAAATTTGACTTAATACTAAATAGCTAACCTGTGTTTCTGTTTTCTTACTGTGCATGCCTATTTTGAATGAAGTTTCTAATTCTTTTAGGCACTGCAGAGATGGATAGAGGATAAAGCTAATGGAACAGAAGAAGGGCACAGCAGTGAGGCTAGAGGAGGATTGCCAAAGCCAGTGGAATCATTTACAGAAAGTTATGAGATGCTTATGAAATGCTTAGACGTTCTCCAGAAATAGGTTTGCTATGCAGGTTCAAAGGGAATGCTCTTATTATAATAGTATAATCACTGTTAAAGTATTGTGATGAATTAAATATATTTTAAGTTAAAAGCTTAAAAAAAACCACCGTTACGGTAAATATTTAAGCTGTTCTGCATGTTTTCTTTTGTCTCTATTAAGTTACTCTTTTTCCTGGAATGTCTAACACAGTCTAATATCACTTTATTTATTTCTTATATTAAAAGAGTTAAGCTGTGCTGCAGTCCATGGAACTGCTGTCAGGCATCTGAATTAGTTGTTTCGTTCACAACATTGATTGACAAATCGAGCCCTGTTTCTGTCTGTAAAATACCTGCTTATATGACTTTGGAACAAACATCAGCAACTTAAAGGAGCATTTTCTCTGCCTGCTCAGCAAATGGTCATGTTTGCATTCCATGATGAATGACAAATCCTGCTTATTTGCATGGCACATGAAGTGGAATGGAAGCAAATGAGGTGTGCATATCAATAAACCCTTCATGCACATTGGAATTTAAAATTGGCACAGAAAAGCTTGTAGGGCATGAAATTGATCAGAGACTCCAATACTTGTGCTCCTGAAGTCAGTTAATTTCTCTCACAGCATAGACCCAGTCCATTTCATCAGGGATAACAGATCAGATTCATCAGGGGTAACGGGTCAAATTCAGCCCAGATATCCAGACAAAACTGCCCCAATCATCTCCATAGGACCAGTAGAGCTGGAGTCTGACTACAAGCAGATCGTAAAACAAATATCCACAGTACCTTTAAAATTACAATTAAAAACTCTGACATTAAATAACAAGAAAATAAACAAAAAAATATTAAAGATGGTATACTGAAGTCCATAAATATAACCTCTGCAGAGGCTCTCTGCAAAAGCTCAGTTTTTAACGTGTTCCTAACATAGTGTTGGCAAACCTTTTCAGCACCGAGTGCTGAAACGGGGATGCGCGCATGCGCACACTGGAAACTGCAAGAGCAGCCACCCAGAGTGCATGCGCATGCCGGGAAGATTATCTTCCAGTTTCCAGCATGTGCACTGGCCACCTGGTTTCTGGCATGCATGCGCACACAAAGACCAGCTGGCCGGTGCGCATGCCAGAAACTGGAATAGCATCTTCGTAGTACGCGCATGCGCATCGGGTGGCTGCTCTTCTGGTTTCCGGCACTCATAAAGACCAGCTGGCCGGTGTGCCGGAACCCAGAAGACCAATGTGCGATAGCTCGCATGCCCAGAGAGATGGCTCTGCGTGCCACTTCTGGCACATGTGCCATAGGTTCACCATCATGGTCCTAAAAGCTAAAGAAGCTACATATTTTACAATTCATAATTAAAAATGCTACTCTTTCTTCAGAATTGAAAAAGGAAATAATTTGGAGAACTGATGGTCCTCTGGATGACATTGAGCAATGACCTGGGAAAGAACAAAGGAAAAAAAGAACTACACAAGCACAAGGACATTTTTTAATGTCGGATGTTGATGATTAATTTGATTAAAGTGTGTATCCCTCTTTATAAGGTCTGGAACATTTTTAATGGGATTTAGGAGTAAAATATCTTCTAATTTCCTTGGTTTGGATTACTGATATATGGCGCGATAGTGCTTTCATTTTAAATCTAAATCCAATTAGCATATTTCCTTGCCTAATTAATGCTTAAGTATATTTTCCCCCTCTTCCTAGCTAGGTAGAATGAATTTCCCACTGTGTATAATTTTCAAGGTTAATTATAGTTTGACGGGCACTGACTTCTCCTAGGATGCTTTCTGATTTCCCAGAAATTAATATGTGACACGGTAGCACCTTTAATTTTGCAAGGATACAGAAATAATTTCTTCCCACACAATAATTTTTTTCAGGAATATTAACTTCTAATGAGAATTTAACCTGACAGACAAAAGGCATATTGATCATGTTACCCAGATTTTGGGTATATTATATTAATATTTAGTGAACATGTATATAGGAGTCTTATTTTAGAATAAACATCAAATAAAGATCTTCCAATGTACTTGAAATTATCTGTCTTTTTTGTTGACATTTTTGTTTAATGTTCAGACACAAAACAAAATGAGAAATTTTCATCTTTGTTTCATCTTTGTTTCATTTTAATTTGCTGCAGTCAGACTTGCATTATCTTTTGCATTACATTTTATATAGTTCATTTGTTTGTGTATTAATCTGAGGTGAACATAGTCATTGTGAGTTATTAAAAAAAACAATACCTTTGCCTCAGTCCCAGGTTAATTAGGGTAGTGGTTTGATATATTTGTACTTTACAAAGTCCAAGTATATTTTCTTAGATGCTGATAGAGCAATTGTATCTTATCAAGCATTCACATTGTTTCTCCCAGCCAAGAAAAATCTGGATTTTTCAACATGAACATTTTAAAGGCTTTTGCCATTGTTCCCCATCTGTACCTCTTCAGTTTTGTGGAGGGAGGTGATTTGCTGTGGAGATCAATGGGATCAACGTTTCCTTTGCAAGGTAGTTTCTACCGCATCTAGGGTGGCCAAACTAGGAATAAAATTGGAATAGAAAAAAGTACGGTACTCAATGGATTGACTATCTGATACAAGGATGCTTTACAATAATCACTTAGCTGTGTCAGACTTTTCTTCTCCCACTAGGCAGTTTAAGCTGCTTGATGGAAAAGGAACCAGAGGCACTTCGTTCTCCCTTATACTGAGCCATGGCAGGAAAAGAAATCTGAGGGGAAGTGGAAATGAACTTGGTCTGGGTTGAAGAATTGATGTATAACTGCGGCAGACACTTCGAATAACTCTAGAACTCAAGGCAAAAAAGCAGGATGGAGAAACTCTACCTTCCCGTGGGAACGCCTGTCACCAACCCGTCCTCTCCCCGAGAGTGGGGACCACTTAGCGATCGCCTCAAGCGGTATTTCGGGTTTTGCGCGGGGGACGGGATCCCGAAGTTCCACTCTTCGGCTCCTTCGGGCGGAATCGGCTCGGCGCCTCCTGATTGGTTCAGGTCCAAGCAAAAGGGAGGCGCAAAGCCTGCCTTACCCTTGCGGTGAATAGGGGAACCTGGCGGCCAGCAGCGGTGGGGTGCCTGAGCGGCGCGGACCTGTGAGTGCACAAACCACCTTTGCCGTACCCGATATATCTATATAATTTTAACACGGGTCTAACTTTGGCCTTTGACTTAGCTGAGATGATTGATTGGGGGGATCAATTGAAAGGAGCCGAGCGACCACAACGAACTGGGAAAAGTGACTCCTTCGGCCGCAGTTGCAGAAATCTTGCAACCGGGCCTCTAGTTTGGGGTGGGCGGCGGGCAGGGAGAGTCGGAGAACTATCTGTCTTTTGTACGCTCCCTCCGGGCAACGAGGCTGCGGAAGTTTCAATTGTAGCTCCAGCGGATTCCGTGCAATTGCATCGGTCCTTCTAGCTAAAGTTAGCCGGTGCGTGAAGGACACGCGCAGCCCGATGTCGGGCGGGAAGGCAGCTATTCCTAAGGGGCGGATGAAAGGGGGTGCATCCGTGCCCACGTTGAGATGGAGCTGGGAATCGGCGGCGGCCAGGCCCGAGGTGGCGCTTCTGGCGAGGGAGGGTGGAATTTTCCATGCTGCGCTCCCTGCGGAGGCTGGCAGGGAAGGCCCCGCTCGGTGAGCCCCCCGCCCCGCCCCGCTTAGCAGCCTTGCCCCACGCCCAGAGCTTGGAGGGGCGGGGCGTCTCTGCTGGTCCTGCAGCCGCTGCTCTGCTCTGACCCTTTCCCGGATTTAGGCGCTTTTCAAAACGGGTCGTCCTGCTCCAGATCTTTTAACTCTTACAACTTCACACGTTTTGCCTGTAACCCGGGAGCACCCTGACCCTCCGGCTGGAGCAGAATTGCTCCCGAAGCATCGGCTCCCGTCCCCGACTTAAAACGAATTGAGAAGGGGCTTGAAACTCGGTTTCTGACTTGCACCCTGCACGCAGTTCGCAGCTGTCTGGATTCACACTTTTTCTTTCTTGTAACATCTTGAGATTCTCTACTTAAAGTTGCTGTAATATGATTGCAATTTAGCTGCTCTGTCCCAAACTCCGGAGAGAGGATTATGCTGGTTTGTGCAGCCAGCTGTGAAATCTATGAAAATGGTTTTAGGTGATCCACTATGCCGTCTTAATCACTCATCTCCCATTTATTGTCTTATCTCCCGAATAGTTCTTAATAGTTATAGGGCTTCCATCAAAGGCAGCGTGTTTTTGTATTGTACTTTTGTATAGCACTTAGACTTATATACCGCTTCATAGTGCTTTTACAGCCCTCTCTAAGCAGTTTACAGAGTCAGCCTATTGC
>JANHFK010000681.1:468651-480894 GCA_036250565.1 Sibynophis collaris
ATTGAGGGTTAAGAGCAGCAGTGTGAGGGGGACACATCACTCATAAAGTATATATATTATATAAGTCATAAAGTCAAGGCACCCCATGGGCCCACATTCTCATGTTGCGTTGAAGGGATGGGCTTCTCTGCAATCCTTCCTTCTTAATAAATGCACCTGTAGATCCTAATGCAAGACAGGAGTATCTTAATAAATAAGGGCAAGATAGAGATAGTAAGTATGGAAGGGCTGGATCCTATAGCTTATTTATGAAAGACCTGACTTTGCTGCTAAATGGTAGCTAAGCTATACTGACCTGAATATTGTTCTTCTGGCCTTCTTTCACCTGTTGAATCCAGTTTATTGTTGGCATCATCCTCTCCCCACCATGATGGCCGGCCATAGAGTGGTGTGCGATAAGTAGTTGTCACCTCTGGGTACAAAAAATGTAGACAAGAAATAAACACGGAGAAGTATGCACAACCATTCACTTGTTATCTACCTGAAAATAAACGCTTCTGCATTGATACATTTTTTTAAACAACTTCAAACTTTGGTTTCAAATCAAAATTATTCGGACTACCTGGACAAAAATTAACCACAATTACATCCAATGAGATATACAGGTAGTCCTCGACTTACAATAGTTTAGTGATTCAAAGTTACAACGGCACTGAAAAAAGTGACTTATGACCATTTTCCACACAACAACTGCAGCTTCATGGTCACATGATCAAAATTCAGATTATTAGCAATTGGTTCATGTTTATGATAGTTGCAGTGTCCCAGTTGCAACCATCCGACCAGCAAAGTCAATGGGGAAGCCAGATTCACTTAACAATTGTTTTACTAACTTAACAATTGCAATGATTCACTTAACAACTGTGGCAATAAAGATTGTAAAATAGGGCAAATGTCACTTAACAAATGTCTCATGTAACAACATAAATTTTGGGCTCAATTGTTAAGTCAAAGATTATCTGCACTTAAGAAAGAGAATTTACAGAAAAGCAGCAGTGGCTCAATCTGAAGGTTCGTTTATTTATTGTTCACATTTCTGTAGTGCCCATCTTCCTCAAAGAGGTGCAAGGTTGGCTTGTAATCATATTGGCATAATTAAAAATGAATCAATGTAACACCTGCATCAGGCCTCAATGCAAGTTACAATAAAAGAGATAAGATCCTTTGTTTAATTTGAGCAGTTGTTAGAACGAAATATATGTTATCAAAACAAATCTGTGATCCATTATTTAAATAAAAAATTGCTATTGCAACAAATACATCCCTTTTCCTAAGAATCTGCATGACATTCCCATGAATTGACAAGTAGGCAGCTTTAATATGGGCAATAGTGTTACCGTCATCACAATATGTGTTTCTCCTCTATATTATTGGCTACTGCTGACAGGAAAATACATAAAGTCATATCGTCAAGGCTCTGTCAGTTCTACAGACTTCTTTGGAATTAGAAGAAAAGCAATCCAGGTCTACCACGTGCTTAGCATAACCTCAAATTTGACCATAAATATTTATCCAATAGTCTGTCCAAGTCCACAACTAAAAAAATGGAATGGAAATAATTTTAAAAATGGAAAAGCAAAACAAATTGGAGTATGTTGCCATTTCTGTATCTTATTATGCATTTATTTTTTATAGCACATCCCGGTCCAAGGATTCTAAGATGGATACAACAGAGTAAAACTGTAAATATAATAATAACAGATCAAACAAGATTCATACTAAATGATTATTAGGAGTTTAGAGCATACTACATGTCATGGTCTTAATATAAAAAGATATAAAGTATTGTTGAAATATATTGAATACAAGAGAGAAATAAGAAAAGAATTTATGAATTGTGAAGATGTCAATACTATAAGAATTATTATATAAGGATTTTTATATAAGAAGATTGAATTGAATATGTTAGGATGATATTGAGGAATTAAGATATGTTATATAGCAATGAATTGGATATATTTACAAGATTATAAATTATTGTTAAAGAGTATTATATTTAATTAGGACATGTGGTATAGCAAAGAAAGAAGAAACAAGAAATACTGATTTCATGATGTTTAAGAAAGGTGTCGGTGGAGGAAGTAAAGACAATAAGTATTTTGAAATGTATAAAGAATGAAATGTAATATTAGATAATAATTGGAATCCCATAGGGAATAGTTTAAAAAATAAACAAAATGAATTAGAACAACTTTAATGGTAAGCTAAATGAACTTTAGTCCGGAGAATCGGAGGGAGTATTAATAGAATTGGATTGTAAAATGAATTAATTAAGTTTAAGTGTTTTTATGGAATTATTAAAGAAAAAGAAAAGATTTATGTATAAGAAAAGGAAACCCAGGTGATAATCCAGCAAAAATGATGTATTGTATGTTATATTTGAAAAAAACAAATAAAATTTAATAAAAAAAAAAAAAAAGAGAACACTGCATGAAGGTATCTTTGAGTAGCAGAAGTGCTGCTAGGGTTGACATTGCGGCCTAGGCCTCTATTTCAAGCCCAGCATCGGCCTGCCACTGAGTGTTGCTGTTTAGAGTAACCAAGATCGGGGAAAAGATCATTCTTTGTTGTTCAGGGGGTGTGAGAGAGAGATTTTCCAGATTCAGGCCCCAAAGGTTTGCCATGGCTATTTTGGAAGCCATGGGGCAAATGGGGAAGCCCAGGGATAGATCCAAAGAATTGGCCAGCAGTTACCTTAACTGGATTGGGTCTCATGATGAGGTGTTTCTAAAATGTATGGCCTTTAATAGGCCTTTCCATATTAGGATGAGTACTTTGTGGTTTTACAAGCTTTGTGTAAAGACCAAGTAGCCCTATCCCTAGCATAAGTATAGTGTGCCATATAAAAATGCTTTACTGCTGAGTTCCCATGTCTTCACCTCACCTCTTCTCTTCCTCAGTTCATGACCGAGTCTAAAATAATCCTGATATTTCTGTTTTGACATCATTCCAGGTGAAGCTTCAGATATATAAAACCTGTTAGGCCTTGCTCGCCTTACCTTGGAGGGAAGTTAAAATAAAGGCCAAGTAGGGAGTTGATAATGGGGATTAGAAATGTCATGCTGATAATAGTTTTTTTGCCAACTCAAAGAATGGGCGAAGAAAAGTGGTAAAGTTTGGAACAAAAGGTTTAAACCAAAATTTCTTTTTTTATTAAAAAAAAGTTTATTGCAAAACTCATTATTTGGTAGCACTTCCAGAATCCAGTAATTTACAGTACAGAATAAATCAGCATCCTGCTTCAACCATGTTTAATCCTGATTTTGAATATCTTGTTCAGATGCATGCATTCTGATCACACTAATATGGTATGTATATATATAGTAACTTCAGATGCAGTTACATACATTGCATTATTTAGTATTGGAAATATTCGTAACAACATTTCAGTAGAACTTCATTAACTTGCAGAGACTACTCATTTTTCCAACTACATGTCAAGTACACAGTATACTTTTTCTCATATAGGCTATCCTTGTTTAGTGATTGGAACTGATTGTGGTGAAATGATCACTAAGCAACACAGTCATTAAAGGAATCAAGTGACTGAAAGAGGGAGACACACAGTGGTGCCTTCTCATTCAGATGAAGTTCTCTTATACAAGGTCTGTACCTGAACTCCACACACACCCCCAAACCTGCACACCTTTCCATGACACTAAACTCTTTTCTCTGCCCCCTGACTTCCCATAAAAGTGTTAACTGCAAATTCACAAGTTCAGCTTTGTAAGCCTAATTTATTATAACCCCCCTGGTACCTGAGGTTGCGTGAAACTGACCAGATCTTAATCAGTTTCACACTGAAGGGTTTTGTTGGGGTAAATGTTTGCATTGGTTGGGAAATGATTTTTTTATGACCGTTTTATTTGCAAACAGTCACTGTTGCTACACAAGGACTGCCTGTATTATTGTAGTTTTATATTAGAATTCAAACTACAGTAATTTATGTAGGTTAGACCAGAAATAAGTATGAAATCAGCATTTGCCAGTGACTCTGGCTTTTTATTCCAAACATTTTATTACGTTGCTATGCCTACCTTACATTTTCTGCTTTACTAGGAATATAACATAATATGCTTGCTAAACAAATTTTATGGGCACATGCCTCATATTTTATTTCTTTATTTGCCACCCAAAAAAAATCTAGAAAATCTAGTTATTCCCTTCTCTCTGTGTTCTCTGCAGTTTATTGAGGCTCTACTGTACATGATAAAGTGCTGAACGTAAACAAACTATCCCAAATTGCAACATGGTCTTCAGAATTTTCCAGCAGGGAGACAAGATGGATTGCTTAAGATACAGGGACACTCTGTTCCTGTGCCTAGGGCATCTTGATAACAGAAGTAAAGGATTTTACTAGAACATAGTGCAAGTAAATAGCTCCTAAGATCATGTTTTTGTTGTTTTATAAGAATATTTAAAATCAGAATGTTTTATATATGATTCACTGAAAATTTGCCAGCATTCATATATTTATGTCTTAAGTACATTGTGATGGTATAGATTAGGTTGCATTTGTTTTTTGGTAGGGGATTCTGGAAAACCTGATCAGGAATCACAATGACCTTAATTTGTATTGTTTTAGCAGAATAATTGACATACAGTGCCATTATCAATGGATTATCAAGAAATATTTTGAATCTGTACTTGTGTGTATTCAGAACAAAATCTTTTTATTTTCTCGTTTCCCCCGAGTTGTCTAGTGAGAAAAAGACGTATAAAAGTGGGGTAAGCAAGCTCGTGTCACCTTTGATGTGGCTATTTATTAAAAGTCAGTGAACAATAGTCAACATGTTGCTGCCACCTCTTCCTTTCTTTATAAAACTTAACTGAAAATAGATGCTGCACAAAATTGCATTTTAAAAATATTAATTGTTGTGTTTTTTTCTCTGCAGTGACTGTTACATTGATCCATGCTTTATGTAACTGCAATGAATGGAGCGTTTTAAAAAAAAACCAGTTACCAGATATAGCTGTAAAAAATCTGGATGACCACTAGATGACAGCCAATAGTTAAGTTTAAGTATCTCTCTGCTGCCCTCCTGTGGTCAGTTGGGTTTTTAAAACATAGATCAGATAACCCTCATAGTTCTCCAAGGCTTGATTTATGCAGTTGGCCCCTTTAAGATCCCAAATGTGACTGCGTTGAGGCACACTACCCAGTGGGAATTGCAAGAAAGTAGATGACTGAGGCATTAGATTATATAGTTTCACCTTTCAATGCACTCTACTGTAAGGACAACTATGGTCATACAAATGGAATGACAAAATGTACAACCTTCATATGAAGGCACTGATGGAACAATCAGAGCTTCTATTTAACTCGTAAAAGACCTACACATGAATGAGCGTGGAAGTTAACAAAGGTAAGAACAGGTCCCAAAAATACAGCATGCACATTCTCAAGCTTGTCAATAGAGGACTAAAACCTACATAGACCTAACTGAAAGATGATTCGTAGTATAACCAAAGACAGTGGAATGTTTTCAGAATAAAAAGGTTTTTCTCCTGATTCATCAAACTTTCACAGGTAGTCCTCCACTTACAATAGTTCATTTAGTGACAATTCAAAGTTACAGCATAACTGAAAAAAGTGAGTTATAACTTTTTCACACTTATGACTGTTGCAACAGCCCCATAGTCAATGGGGGGTTTCTACTGGTTCGCTCCGGATCGTGGGAACTGGTAGTGGCAGCGGTGGGAGGCTCTGCCCAGCCACCTGGATGTCATCACGGTTGTTCTGCGCATGCGCAGAAGTGCCGCACGAGCGCTCCCAGTTGCGAAAGTGGAACCCACCACTGCTCATAGTCACATGTTCAAAATTCAGACGATTGGCAACTGCCTCATATTTGTGACGATTGCAGTGTCCCGGGATCACGTGATCACCTTTTGCAAACTTCTGACAACCAAAGTCAATGGGGAAGCCAGATTCACTCAACAAACATATTATTCCCCTAACAACTGCAGTGATTCACTGAATAACTGTTGCAAGAAAGGTCGTAAACTGGGGCAAAACTCACCTAACAAATGTCTCGCCTAGCAGCAGAAATTTTGGGCTCAGTTGTGATCATAAGTCAAGGACTATCTATACTGAAACAATCCTAATACAATTCCATACAAGCTTGAAATGGAATTTACTGGATTTAAACCACAGCCTCCATTACATCAGAACAGACTCTCGAAGTCTTATTAACTAAGCCTATAGTCTGGTGTTTCAATCTTTGAACTCCAAAACGCCACAAAGTATCTTTGTTTCATTTCTTTAAAAGGCACCTGTTGCAAGACTTCTATAACCCTAAAAATAAGTAGGTGCACTATTATCTAAGCCTAAAAATCTACACACTAGAAATGCATCAAGAAGACTTGGAAAGAGTTTGGAGCAAATGCGTTTGTTTTAAATAACAGTTAATCACAAAATAAAAATAAATAACTTTTTAAAAAAATTAAAACTGCTAAAATCAGTGATTTGCCTGAATATCAAAAGGAAAGTACTGGTAAGTCTTTAAAAGTACAATCCTATTCATGCACAATTAGAATTAGTTCTTCTATGCCTGATACTGTGATTTTGAATATATCTACTCGAAAAGCAAGTCTTACCAAGGCTGCAAATTTATGCACATTCAGTAGTGTGTATCTTGAAAAAACAATACAACATATAAATAATCATACTTAAGATTATGCAATAATTTTTATCTGCATTTTAAGGTAATACTGTTATGAAAAAGCTATAGTAACTGGCCCTAAAATAGAACTGATAACCTTCAAACTTTTGTGGAGTTTAACCAACTTTTTAAAAAAGCACACAAAAGCTATTCGTTAATTCACTAGTGAGGAGTGACAAAAGTTAAATTCTTCCCATATGTTGCTGGATTCCAATTCAAGTCAGAGGACAAGGAGAATTGGCAACCTGTTCCAAGTATAAATTTAATACCTGTTCTCCAAAATTAAAACACAGAGCAGCTAGGCTTATTTGATGAAAAGAAACATTTCAAGACTGTTTCATCAGATTAGTTATTTTGTGGCATTATTCCTGTATTGTTAATTAAGAGAAGAACATTTCTGGAGTGAGATCCTCCTAGGCAACAAAAAATATGGCAAACTTTAGCTTTTAATTGGATAAGCCATATCTGATTTTTTTCCCTGCCTAACGTCTTGCTTCTCCACTATGATTTGGAATTGAGATATTATGTGTTACCTGCTTCCCAATAATAAGAACATTTGAATCACAGCTTCATGCTCAGTAGGAGTATGTGCATGGAATTAATCAATGGAACTTCACATGCCAGGTGTTTTCAAATAGATAATATTAACCAATCTTTATGATTGCTAACATGTTCATCTTTGTTGTGTTGCATTCCCTTTAATGTGTTAGTTTTGAAAGGTGGACTTGAGCTGTCTTGTTTTTCCCCAATCTCTAAATAATATGTGTTAAAATTCAAGCCATGCTATCACAGCCCTTTACAGAATCCTCTGTTTTCCCAAAATCAGTTTCTATAAAATCGTCCTGAGGCTCCAAGACATTCTCTTGTATTGATTGTTTCTTTCTTTGACATGTTAAATTCTTGCAAGGCCTCACCAATGAAAGGAATACAGCAGCCAGCAGCATTCCACCAGCACAGGAATAGAATGCAGAACTGTATTTTTTTGTGGTATCCACTAGTACACCTGTAAAGCAGGAAGAAAAGAGCATGTTATGAAAAATTTTATACATACCAGTTTGCCACAATCTTTTGAAATGTTTTCTTCAGATTTTTATTTCCTAAGCGTGACTTATAGAACATCAACTCTAATCTTCCAAGTTTAAGAACAATCAGAGGGACACCTGGGCTTAATAAGTGAATTACTTAAACAATTATTACATTATTTAAAAAGAAGGGAAATGGCTTTGCCAAACTGTGTTTCCATGATGCATGCTTGGGGTTTTTGGGCCCATCCTAAATAGCTCAAAATTGTAAACAATTCTAGAAAAGGTATTGAAGGTGCTTCTTGAAGTGCAGCCATTCAACTCACTACTACAATTATTTCTAAACAGTCTTGAAGATAAAATGATAGTGGTGGTTTGTCCTGGGCATAGAAGTCAAATGATCATTTGCTCTTTTAATAATTAATGTTTCACTCAGGTTGAGTGTCTTATTTAATTTTCACATTCTTTAAGCTGTGGCTGGACAACTTGTGGAGTTAACCTTGAAGCCTATCAGAATCGAACTCCTGGCAGTTGGCAGATTTAGCCTGCAATACTGCATTCCAACCCACTGCGCTACCACATCTTTTTACACAATAAATTGATTAGCTCCTTTAGGGAGGCTGATGAAAATGCAATGCTTATAAATCTATATGGGCTGCTCTTGTAAACTCTTGCCTTCTAGAATCCTTATCATCTAGAAGAATTTCAACTTCTTCCTGCTTCCCTATATATCCTATATAAGCTGAATTGAATGTTCCTTACTCACACAAGAGCACCTTTTCCATTTTTTACTTATTCTTCAATTGTGGCTTAGTATATATTACCATCACAGTAGAAAGCTGCCTAAAATTGAGTCAGGTAATAGGTGCACGTATGGTAGAATCTTGTCAATACTGGCTGGCAGTATCTTTTCATATTTTCAGTGACGGCTTTCTTCAGCCCCACCTGATAATGACACACTGAACCAGGGGTGAAATCTGAGAGGTTCTCTAGAACCGGTAGTGGAAATTTTGAGTAGTTCGGAGAACCGGCAAATGCCACTGCTGGCTGGCCCCAGAGTGGGGTGGGAATGGAGATTTTTGCAATATCCTTCTCCCAGGAGTGGGGTGGGAATGGAGATTTTGCAGTATTCATCGCCTGCCATGCCCACCAAGCCATGCCCATAGAACCAGTAGTAAAAAAAAAAAGGATTTCACCACTGCAGTGGACCTTAAGAAACAGGTGCAATTGTTATGGAGCCCCAGCATGGGTAGTAAGTAGAGAGAGAAGTAAGAAGATCTCTGAAAGGCTGCTTAATGTTACCTGCAAGGGGTGGTCCAGCCAACCCTGATAAGCTTTGAATAAATACATAGACCCCTGCAGCAGATGACATCCTCTCAATGCCGACGACATCGTCTTCAGCCAGCATTGGAATGTGTGTGCCCGCTACTGTCCCGAGCATGAACCCAAAGAAAATGCTACACATCATAAGCCCCCAAAAATTGTAGGCGAGAGGGAAGGCAAAAAGGGCAACGTCCAGCAGAATGACACAAATGAGCTCAATGTAAATTTTTCTGATGGGCTTTTTGTTGAGCACCCAACCAGCGCCGATTCTACCGAAGACTTCAGCAATTGCCATGGCTGAGAGAATGTAAGCAGAGCGGTCCTTGTTGATGCCGAGGCTCATACTGAGAGGAATTATGTATAGCGAAGGAGCGAAGAATCCCAAAGTAGCAAATAGACCAAAAAGCGCGTAACAAATAAAGCTGCAGTCTTTCAACACAGAGAAGTCTAGGAGTTTGGGTTTGGGTTCCTTGGTAGGAATGCCGCTACTGGCTATGAACATCTCCGTGTTTTCCTTTGGTTCTTCACGTTTAAGTTCCAAGTTGGCATCTCTAGGTAGGTTGTGAGGTGAGGTAGTTATTTCTACTCCCGAGTCAATGGAGTCTATTGAGGTGCGTGTCTGTTCATTTTCAAGCATGTACTCTTTTTGCTGTTCCACTGGTGATACTTTCACTACTTCTTGTGCTATGATTGTGATGGGTCGCAGGAGCAATCCACAGGCCGTAATCCCAAGCTGCAGTAGACCAACGAACAAGAGGCTGGCTCTCCAACCAAAGTATTCCTTTGAAGCAGTGATAGCTATAGCATAGGAAAAAACAAAATGTATGTATGAACTTGGAAAAACACTCACTTTTATAACAGCAAGTTCAAATTTTGCCATAGTTTACACTCATGGAGTTTAGGGACAGGACATAGAATTCTTGGTTAATTCTTTTGGGGGATGCGAATGTCTTAAGCATGAGAAATGGAAAAGCAAACTACAAAATGGATTATTATACCAAGTGTTTCTTTGTCCAGGTAAGTTTTGGTGCTGCTGAACTTTAGCACATATGCTTCTGTCAGCAACCTGCGGTTCTGGAGCCACATGTGGCTCTTTCACTCTTCTGCAGCTCCGTCACTCAAAATATGCATCACAACTGCCAATGTGTGACATCCGCCAGCATGCGATTTATTGAGCTTTTCAACCCCCGGTAGGCCAACCATAGATAAATCCAAGAAAAGAAATGTTTCAGAAGAAAACAGCACGTTAATTCAATGCAGCACGTTAATACATATGCTAGTTTTGTGGCTGCTCAAGAAATAGTCAGGCGTGGGAAGGGTTTTGTGGCTCCTGGTGTTTTCAAAATGGCTCTGAGTGTTTAATGTTGCAGACCTCTGCCTTAGGGAAAACAGGATCAAATATAGTTCTCTTACTTTTCCAAATCTATACTGTGAAACTAAAAACAGTGTCTTCCTCCATCATGATGGAATGAGTTATATGCAGTAGATATGGGAGCTAGAAGTGGGAGATTGCTAAGTATGGGCAAAATGAAGGTTCCAGCATGGAGGAGGACTGAAAGCACATTTAATCTGAGCACGTATAGTAGGCCTGATGAATTCTAGTAGCCTACTAGAATTGCACCAAGCCATTTGGATATGCTAAGACCCCAGGGTTTGAATTTCAGATACGATGGGTTAATCTTCCAGATAACCACATAGACAGCCTTTCTACTATTAATACTGCAGTTGGAATTGCAACTCAGCTTTATTTTTAGCTTGGAAATTCTGCACAGGTTGTATGTCATTTTGCTCTGCTTATTGAAAAAAAAAAATAGTAGCAAAGTGAGAACATGCTCTATAGTTGCCCGAGCTCATGTCTAGAATAATGAAGGAGTCAAATCATGTCCTTAATTATAAATTTAGGCACAAAACTCCTGTTACAATGTCTTTTCTTTATATTTCCAATGTAAAGATCTGGATATCCCTTCTGTCATCCTGTCCTTTATTTTTCTAAATCTTCCTCCCCCACTTCTTACTTAGCAGCTGGTGTGATTTTTCTTAAGACTGGAAAGAAGTTCTAATTACTTGGAATGCAATGTATGGAATGATCTCTGACTCTTAATGAAAACAGCATGCATTCCGAGAACTTGCTATGCTTTTCTAGAAAATATGTTTGAAGTTGAGTATACGATTAAATCAATATCCTGTCTCTTTGCAGGACCTCCAATAAGAGTGTATAGCAATCTTCCCTCCCAATTCTCCCCACAACAATCCTATGACGTATGTTGGACTGAAAATGAGTGGCTGGCCCCACCAAGAAGGCGTCTATTGCTGACAGTAGCTTAAATTTTGCATCTATAATACTTGCATTATTACATAGTTGTTGGTTTTGTTTTTAGTGCCTTCAGATCAGTCCTGATTACTGGTGGCTACATGGACAACTCCATATAATTTTCTTGGCAACATTTTCAGAAGTTATTTGCCAATGAATTGTTCCTAAGGCTGAGAGAAACTGACTGGCCTCAAGTCATCCAGCTGGTTTCATGCCTAAGGCCCAACAAGAACCCCTGATTTCCTAGGTTCTAGTCCCCTATGTCACGTGTGCTGGAAGTGGCATGCAGAGCCATCTTTCTGGGCATGGCAGCCATCGCCTGTTGCTCTTCGGGGTTCCAGCTTCATGTGCGTGCGTGGGAGCGCCGGAAACCGGAAGAGCAGCTCCCCAGAGTGCCATGAAGCTGGGCTTCTGGTTTCTGGCGCTCCTGTTTCGGTACTTTTCAGTGCTGAAAAGGTTTGCCAACAATGTTCTAGTCTAATGCTTTTACCCGCTAAATCAAAATGAACTTCAATTATCTATTTACTTCTTTACAATATACAGTCAATGCCTTTGAAGCATGATTTAATGGATTAAACACAGTTCTGCTCAAATGAAAAATCCATGGCTTTTACTGTATCTGGCAGAACTGTACGATCTTTTAAGAACTTAGCTAGAAATGTTGCATGTTTG
The DNA here is from genome assembly GCA_036250565.1 of Sibynophis collaris. NCBI lineage: Eukaryota > Metazoa > Chordata > Lepidosauria > Squamata > Sibynophiidae > Sibynophis > Sibynophis collaris. The sequence goes on from JANHFK010000681.1 coordinate 480,642, forward strand.
AAAATGATTTAAGATGGAAATCCTTTTTCCATCATTGGAAAATCATTTATCTCTTTTTCTGCTAAATTACAAGAGTAACCCAAAGAGGAACATTAATTTGGAGTTGTACATTGTTTACAACAGGGATCCTCAACCCCTGGCCATGGACTGGTACCGATCTATGGTCTGTTGGGAACCGGGCCATGCAATCAGCAGGCGAACGGGCTAAGATTAATCTGCACATGCGTGGGATCCAAGTTGCCCATATGGAACC
>JANHFK010000681.1:496424-508283 GCA_036250565.1 Sibynophis collaris
ATTAATGGGTTGTTTGCTGACGACCATGATCTTGGTTTTTGAGGTGTTAAGCTTCAATCCATTTTTTTCACTTATTTCTGAGATTCTGTGATGAGCTGAAAGTCTTCATGCTTACTGGCAAACAGAACTGTATATCAGCATATCTTAAATTGTTGATCAATGCCATTATTTAGGTTTAATTCTTCATTTTGTAATTAATGACATTTACGGCAGAATCTTTGATTTCAGAATAATACTCACTTTTCAATACTCACTTTGAATTAGTTCAAGCAGAAAACTAATATTAGTTATGTACCACTGTGGAGTTGCTTGAAACATGAATCATATTATGTTCATGGTTCCTCAATAATGTGAGGCCTTTTCACATATACATGAATTCTTAATACTGTGTATCTCCTTATGTTTCTCTGAGCTCTCAAAAAGAACTAAATCCCTGTTGTACACTCTTAAGAAAAGATGACTTTTCCAGATAGCAAGGTTCATTAATTCATTCATTAATGCTAACTGATGTTTTATCAATTAAGTGTAGCTTATACTACAATAACAGAGGATATAATTCAAGGGAGAATTGCAGGATTTGTAGCTTGTGTAGTCCTTCGTGCCCTCTAAGCTTGGTGGGCTTTTTACAGATGTTTCATTACCAAACTAGGAACATCATCAGCACTGATGTTACCTAATTTGGTAATGAAACATTGCAAGAAAACCACCAAGCTCAGAGAGCACCAAGGACCCCACAGTTCAACCCTAAACTACAAATATTCTCTTCCATCGGTATTTGTATCTTGAATCAACCATCGATCTCTATCCTTGGATTCACTTTTAAAATAAAAAATAAACATAATATAAACTTACCGTATTGGCACCATGGAGGTCTCCTATAGGTGTCTCCATATCTTAAAGGCCTCTTGGCTATCTAGGACAGACTGGGAACCATATCAATGTCTGGTTTCCACTCTACAATTACAAGATAAATGACAACATGGAACAAAGGAGATCCACGCTAAAAATATTTAAAAATCAGAAACTTTATAAGATTTTAAATCCCTCCCACAAAGAAATAACTTTAAAGAAGTTGTTTATTTCTTGGGTAAGGAACTGAATAAAGACTCTGGGTGCCCCTCCCACCATTAGCTAATTACTAACCTTGGTCAGGCTATGGTTTACAGTTTCTGCTTATACTAGTTAGTATTCCTCTAATCACTGAGACACCCCAAGTAGTTGCTCAGATTTCTAAAATCCAGGGAGGCAGGCTACAACTCAAATTTTGCAAACAATGCCAAAAGTGGTTGCTTTCACAAAAGGCGCATAGAGACAGTTGGGCTGTTTGCTTCCCAAAGTGATAACCCTTCTATTCTCGGTGGCATGATTTGGGAAGATTTTCTCCAGCTGGCAGCTTCTAGATACTGCTGTCGTGTTGCATATTCACCTTCTGACATGCTGACTTAGAATTCTGAGAATTAAAAACTCAAGGAACTGGAAGGTGCCAGGTGGGAGAAGGGTGACACCCATCCAACCGCTGCCCACCCAGGTTGCAGATATGTGTTGATTCAGGCAGAAAACTACCACCCTGGCAGTCAAAGACATTACTCATCGTTCTCTCCTGAAAATATTATTTTCTGCTAAAAAAGAAAAAAAAAAGTAGCTTACTTGGATGTTTGACCCTGTCCTTTCCCCTCTCTATCTTTCCCATCACAACAGACAATAGGGCCTATTCAAGTCTAGCTGATCTTTCAAAGTAGTAAACAGCATCAGACCTATTTAATGGATGGGAGACTACCAACAAATTCCAGGATTGTAGACTACTTGAGAAAACATCCTGGAAGAAAGTAATGACACCATATCTGTTTGTAAAGAAATGTACATGAGTTTGTCCATAAAGTCAAGTTTTTTTAATCTCTTGCTACCTGTCAAACAAGGGAGACCGTGGCTCAGTGGGTAAGACGCTGAGCTTGTCAGTGGTTCGAATCTCTAGTGCCGCGTAACAGGGTGAGCTCCCGTTACTTGTCCCAGCTTCTGCCAACCTAGCAGTTCAAAAGCACGTAAAACATGCAAGTAGAAAAATAGGGACCACTGGTGGGAAAATAACAGCGCTCCGTGCACCTTCGGCACTTAGTCATGCCAGCCACATGACCACAGAGATGTCTTCAGACAGCGCTGGCACTTCAGCTTAGAAACGGAGATGAGCACCTCCCCTAGAGCCGGAAACAACTAGCATGCATGTGTAGGGGAACCTTTACCTTACCAGTCAAACTCGGCACTTAAGCCTTTATTCTTAGATAGCTTTCAAGCATCTTTGTTAGGCCTGGGTGCATATGACAATCAAGAGTTAGCGCCTATGTGAACTGTCCTGAAAAGGTAACATATTGTAAACTACTTAGAGGAAATCTGTTAAACTACTCTGGTGTTCAGAGCACAGAAGTGAGGGTAGCTGGTCAGTTTCCATTTCTTTTTCTAAGGATGACATATCACAATCCCTGGAAAGATCAGCTACAAAATCCTTTGTATTATGTTTTTGACTACTTGGAAATTCTCCCCTGCATATTCAGTACTGATAAGATATTGCATAAATCCTTCAAAAGAAATGCCTTGGATCATACAGTAGCATAAACAAAGCACCTTCTATGCTGTTTAACATCTTTTGTCCAGGCCCACATAAGTGTTTGCAAAACTACTACTAGCTGTCGCTGCCTACATGTGGAGGTAATAAGGACCAGTGTTCAAAATAGTTCAGTGGTCCTGGAAAGCAACCCAGCTGCTTTTATGAGTCAAAAGGAAGTGCTTTATTCTGTTTTGAGAAATTGTATGTGCCAATTGACTCATAGCTCAGTTAGATATGGTCACAATTTGCTGTTGCAGAAATTCAGGTCAGTTTAAATCCAGTCTGGATTTAACTGAAGACATATCTTCAATTCTTGTATGCTTAGTGAAAGTGTTGTTTAGTTGGATCTTTAAATGCAACTTTTACAGTACATTATAGTGTCATGGATTTTCTTTCCTTTACATAGCTGTAGTTAACATGGCTAAAAAGTTAAGCAGAGTCAGATATGCTTAGTACTTGGAAAGGAGACCACCAGGAAATCCTACAGCAATACACTAGAGTGGGAAGCTGAAAAAACCATCTTGGAAGAAAGTAATGAATGATATCTGTATTCTTCCAGAACTGTGATGGCGAGCCTATGGCATGCGTGGCACAGATGGCACGCGAGCATTGCCCCAGCTTAGCTGCAGCGCGCATGCATGCGCCAGTCAGCTGATTTTCGGGCCTTCTGGGCCCGCCGGAAGTCAGGAAACACTGTTTCCGGCCTCCAGAGGGCTTCCTAGAAAGCCTCTGATGCCTGGGGAGAGCAAAAATGGGCCTTCCGGTCCCACCGGAAGTCAGCAAACGGGCTGTTTCCGGCCTCCAGGGTGTGTGTGGGGAAGGACATTTTCTCCCTCCCCAGACTCCTAGAAAGCCTCAGGAGCCTGAGGAATCGGAAAAACGGGCCTTCCAGTCCCACCGGAAGTTGGCAAACGGAGTGTTTCCGGCCTCTGGAGGGCCGAATTATGGGTGTGGGCATGCACGTGCGCGATGCCCCTGCGCTCACCCCGCTTTTGGCATGCAACGGCAAAAAGTTTAGCCATCACTGTTCTAGAGAAAAGTACATGGGTTTAGTTTGAAATGAAGGAGACATTACCATGTATGTGTGTGAGAGACACTAGTTAATCACCGATCACCCTCAAAATTTCCCTAGCAGTATTACCTTTAGCTCATGGCTCAGTTGCTGGCAAAAACCTTTGGCAAAAATATGATTCTGTTGACATGTCACATATACATACCCCTGGTTAAAAGATAAACAATAACAAGTTGCTTTTGAAGGTATCTGTCTGTCCCACTAGGTCAAATGAGGTGGGCACGTTCCAAATCCCTTCTCTTATGCTGCTATCTGGTAGGACCTAGGAAGTGTGTTTCTTCTCCGTAAATTCCCCTGCTGTGTGTGGAATATGGAAGACCTTGACAAATTGTAGGGGTAAGATGAGAATGGAGTCCAGCGAGGTGGAAGCCTGATATGTGGGAAAGTGTTGCCCCAGAGTACCAAGAGTTTCCATTGTGATTCTTTGGATGGTGGTTTCTTTTTTTAAAATTGTTTTTTATACCTTTGTGAGTCACTCAGGGTTGTGGTTCATAATAGGAGCAACTATCTACAGTAAGTCTTTTAAATAAATGAATTAACTTTCTTTGAACACCACCTGCAAAAGGCATTCCAGCAGGCTTTGTATGATTGACTCCCACAGATGCTTCAGGATTATAATTCTAAAAAATCTCAGATTTCACTATAAAATAATTCCTACATACTTACATGGTAAAACCATCAAACTAATGAAGCCCTTCCTGGGCAAGTTGAGATTTGCAATCATGCTTGGGATGACTTTGGAAACTCAGCCTCTTTTTCTATTCATGAAGCAAATAATTATTACCCACACAGGCTTATTGGAAGAAATATAATGAAGTGTTCTCTTTTTTTGCAGAAAGAAATCAATTGTTTGTTTGTAGATGACTACCTTTTGGGAAACTGTTAAGCAAGTTCCCAGTGAGTCATTTTGGTTCTTTATACATTTTCCCAGGCAGATGTCCCAAAACATGACACAATAAAGAAAAAGTTTTGTGGAAAATTAAATCTTGTCTCTAGAAAATAATAATTATTCTGAAAAGTGGGATTCCAAGACTTTAACAAGTTCAGCAATTTTGTTCTAAATCATTCCAATTTATGTACTTCTTTTTCCCTCAACTTCTGAATTTTGATATGGTGCCAGTTATTTTTTATATGCAGTATCCAATCTGGATCGGTCACAGGAGACCAAAGGTTTAGTCTTCCAAGCTTTTTGGTCTCATGCTGGAGCCCATCCTCTGGGAACTTTTCTCACCAGAATGTCTGCTTTGGACTATTCTATACGTAGTATATAGTATGTGGCACCTGTTTATGTGTGGCTTTTTAATTGTTCATTGGAGTTTTGATGGCTGGTTATTAAGATGGGTATTGTTTCCATGTGCTGCCACATGATTTATCAGCATCACCTTGGTTGACCAATAAGGGGCCTGTTTCCCAGGCTTCAGTCATTTCCCTGGCTATTTTTGTACCTGCTCAGCCAACAATCTTAATAACTGCGAAATTGAATGTATGTCCTTGTTCATTGCAATGTGAGGCTACCAATGAGTTCAGGTCTCCTCGTCTGACTGCTCACTGGTGTTCTTGGAATCTGGTGGTTAGCTTCCTCACCATCTGTCCTACATAGTCACAGGGGCAATCCATACAGGGAATCTGGTAGACTACTTTAGAAGTATCCCCCAGCTCCAAATGTTTTCTGCAATGCATGATTCGTCCTTGTATAGTAGTATCTGGGCAGTGTGTGATGCCTACTTCTCTTGCGTTCTCTTGTTTCCGAAATGTTTTTGATGTATGTAATACCAGTGGTGGTATTCAGATGGTTCTATCCAGATTGGGCGAACCGAAAGCAGGGGCGGCAGGAGGCTCCGCCCACCCGCCCATAATCATATCCCGGTTTTGATGCTCTGCGCACACACGCTTACATTTGCAAACAGTAGCGAAGGTAAGTGAATACTACCCCTGTATGTAATGTTATTTGTCTGTAAATGGGAACTGTTTCTGGCAATGGATTTATGAATATATATTTTTAATCCCATTAAAACAAAAATTGTGGACACTTCAAGTAGTGATATTTTCTCTTAACTTTCTTCTAACTTTAACATTAAATTCTCAGTTAATGATCATTTGTTCAGCAACTGTTTGAAATTTTGAAAATGCTGAACAAGTATACTTACAACCAGTCCTCAAATTTCTGACTGCCCCAGCATCCCTGTGGTCACACGTGATTATGACCTGGGCTTGGAAACCGGCTTGCAATCACACGATCACTACTTGCAAACTTCCCTGCCAGCTTCCCACAAGCAAAGTCAATGGGGAAGGTTGCAAGGTGCTTCTGTAAGTTGCTCCTGCTACTTTCTGTGTGCCTTCCTGTCCTTCAAAGCAGCCATCCTGTGCCCAGGGGCGTCATTGAAGCCACTTACCATCCTGACAACCTGCTTGCAAGTCTCTCAGACTTGCAACTTTCTCCCGGCTTCCCCATTGGCAGGAAGTTGAAAGGAGGTCCTGTCCCATGATCCTCCCTTAAGAACAGTAACAGAAATTGCTGAGATTGCTGTCGTTAAGCCTTGTAGTCATGTGATGACCGCATTGCTTGACTATCGAAATTGTGATTCTCTTTGCTGCCATCTAGTGGTCACCAGATCTAGATGTCTCAATTTTATCTTAGGCCTATCCAGTTGAACGTAATAGTAGCCATTTGCTATTGTCTAATTTAATTGGCTACACTGGTAGTCCTTGACTCACGACCACAATTGAGACCAAAATTTCTGTTGCTAAGCGAAACATTTGTTAAGTGAATTTTGCCCAATTTTACGAGCTTCCTTACCACAATTGTTAAAGTGAATCTCTGTAGTTCTTAAGTTAGTAACACACTTGTTAAGTGAATCTGGCTTCCCCATTGACTTTGCTTTGCATAAAAGATGATCATATGACCTTGGGAAATTGTCATAACTATGACTCAGTTGATCTGAATTTTGATCATGTGACCATGGGGACACTGCAACATTTGTAAGTGTGAAAAACGGTCATAAGTCACCTTTTTCAGTGCGGTTGTAACTGAGCAGTCACTAAATGAATTGTTGTATGTCAAGGACTATCTGTAGCTTTGTTTTAGTGATATTTACTGATGCTTGTAGGACCGTCTCTCTCCCTAGTTGTATCTACCCATCCTGTCTGATCCAACATGAATGACATTCTCTGGGTCCTGTCGATTATAGAGTGTCATCTGCTGGGGCCCAGAAAGAGGTTGTTTTAAATATTTTATATAGTGTTTCATTGAAAGATCATAAGCCGCTTAGAGTCACTTCGGCAAGATGGATGGCATAGACGTTAAACAAACAAACAAACAAACAAACAAACAAACTTCTTTTCCCTGGAGATTAGACCTGGTTTGACTCTGCTGGTCTTTTGTACGACCTTGAAACCTAGTTTGGTTAATGAGCCCTGAGCCCTGGATGAGTCATTGAGGCCATATCATGGTTTATTAATTGTTGTATTAATTGTTTTACCTCAGGTGTTGTATACAGTATATTATTATTGGTTTGTTATAAGGTTTTCATTTTGTCTTTAATCATTGCTGGCAACCCAGAATTATGTATTTGAGATGGGTGCCAATATACATTGAGTTGGGTTGGATTGAAGTAAGTAAGTAAATAAGTAAATAAATAAATGTAATAAAGTATTATGTTTTATTATGTGCATGTGTTATCTTCAATACTAATATACATCTATTTGTCCTTTATTGTGCATTGCTTGCTATAGCATAAAAAGATAAAATCTCTTCTGAGTCAACTTTGACTCTTGCTGACCTCATGGATAGAGACAGACTTGCATAGGTTTCTTGATAACACAGTGGAAGGAGTTCGTCATTTATTTATTTATTTATTTGAGTTCCCGCTCAAGCCTACTGCCCTGGTCTTTTGCTATAGTTTCCTATCCAACTTCTAATCAGATTTGCCACTGAATTTTCAAGATCAGTTAAGGACAACTAACTGCCATTGTATTCCTAAAATACAGATATTTATGTCCAGGACTTAAAATGTTAATTTCTTTCTTTCATAAAACACTTTTAATAGTGCCAGGTCTACAAGTCCCCTGATCAGTTTGATGTATAGTCCAGATTTTACTAAAACAAGGAAATTTATGCTCCGTGGTACACCTATATCTCTCTATTTTGAACAGACTATATACCTGTACTGTCATTTGCTTGCTGATATTCTTGCAAAAAACATTATATTTCCCCCCATATGGTGTTTCCAGGAATGTCTACAGAGGAATAACTTTGATCACTGATATATCAAAACATATATGAAAACTCTGAAGACTAGATTCTTGCTAATGAATCATTGTTTTAATACAATTGTTTCCCTTCACGTACTTTTCATTGCCCTTAAAAACACTACAGGTAATCCTCAATTTACAACAATTCATTTGATGATTCAAAGTTACAGTGGCACAGAAAACCCTTATGACCTCGTACTTAAACAACTTTTGCATCATCCCCAAGGTCACATGATCAAAATCCAGGCATTTGAAAACCGGTATGTATTTACAAAGTTTGCAGCATCCCAAGGTCATGTGATTGCTATTTGCAACTTTTCCAGCTGGCCTCTTAACAAGCAAAGTCAATGTGGGAAGCCAGATTCGCTTAACAATCGCATGATTCACTTAACAACTAAAGCGATTCGCTTAGTAATCATGGCATGAAAGGTTGTAGAATCAGGTGCTATTCACTTAGCAACCAAGATGCTTAGCAATAAAAATTCTGGTCTCTATAGCAGTCATAAGTCAAGGACTAACTGTATGCCAAGAATGTGTTCCACAATGCCTATAAAGTGTCCTGTTATTTTACAAATGTTTTTTTTTTTTAATGTGGGCATGTAAACCAGCAGATAGTTAAGTTGATCAAGCAGTACCATATCTGTTGGGACGTATTAATAAGAAACATGGGAACAGGAAGGATTTGGATGGAAAATTTTGTTGTTGTGAAATTCTCTGGGCTTGGTTATATTGTAGTGCCGTTCTCTTAAATATCAGACCCAGGCCTTGGCTTCTTGCTCTTAAAATAGGTGGAGCGTGGTGTCTCTTCAAAGACGCTGCTGAGTCTGTTTGTTAAGCCACATGGGACATTCTTACCTCCTCCCAGTAAACAAAACCCCTTGCCAAAAATTGAGGCAAACTCAGATTAGTCACTTACAAAGTGGAGAGTCTGCCAGATAAACTCAAGAGAGTGACATATTAGCAATTCTAGGAAGTGCCGTCCCAAACATACTTGTTTTTCTCATTTTATTTTAGATATATTGTTGGCATTACCTCAGAGGATGCCAGAAGATGATTGGGTTTGGATAATTCTACATCTTAGTTTTACCAGACAGTTCCCAGGGAAGTGTTGCCTCTTTTTTAATTTGATTTGATTCTGATGGGAAAAGACATGTATTTCTGCTTCTAATTTAAAGTTGTCCTATCTGAGCAAAATTATGCTCTGTGAATGACATGGGATTGCCTTTGACTGGCACCTAATTCAGTAGTACCATACTTTTATTTATTCTTTCTTATTTATGATTACATTTATATGCCGTCCATCTCACCGTCCAAAATGACTTTGGGCAGTTTACAATGCAGTACTTTGTTAGATATGCAATACATACACACATATACATTACATGCACTAAGCCACACTGTGTACATTTAGCATTCTGGGTAAACCTAGTCATCATAAACCACATCTTATGGCTTAATACAGTGGTCTCCAATCTTTTGGACACCAGGGACCAGATCTATGGAGAGAGGTTTTTCCGTGAACCAGAGGGTGTGTGGTTTCACGTGCTGTCTGCATCCCGCAGATGGGGCGTCGCTTATTTGAGTGGCCTGGTTTCTAGCATGTCACAGACCAATGGTAGTCCACCGGCTGGGGTTTGAGAGATCCCTGGCTTAGTATATTGCATAAATTTAATCACTTAAGATTTTACAACAATTTTTTTTTTTAAATATCAGGACTTCCTGCAGATCAAGCTCACCATATCAGGACCAGAATTGTATTTGGTCTTCTTATTTCATTCCATTTTAAACTCAATTAAAATTAAACCTAGTTCATATGATCAGTCTGTCATGTGTCTTAATAATTTTTCCTGTCATACTAACCATGACGATAACTTTAAAGGTCTCTGATATCATATTGAAGGCTTCGTGAGTCACTTCGTGGTCTAAAGTTGTGCCATGTGCAGACCAGGTCAATTGTGGTCGCAAGTCAAGAACTACCTGCATTCCAAATGATACTTTTTTCCTTCATTTCCTCCTCCTCCTCCTCTGTGTGTGTGTGTAACTTCTTCCTCTTTACCCCATTTTTGTAGTCAGGATGTTATTACCTATCATATTTTATGTAGGTGCTTCTTGCTGTTGGGAAAAAAAAGTAAATCTTCTGTACTGGGACTCTTAAACCTTTAAATAACCTCAGTAATTCCAGCAAAGCTTATATCCACTTATTCATTAAGCCTGCTAGGAAATTTATCTGAGGTTCGAGCAGGCCCAATTCCTGAATTCTTGCCTTGGGCATAGAGTGTTTTAATTTTTCAAATCTCCTTTTCTCTTTGCTGACTCAGAACTGAGTTTTGTTTTGTGTATCCTATCCCTTTACTCATGCCCGTGGTTTAATTAGGTCATTCTTACCCCTTCTTTCTTTTGTTGTGTTTGACTGACTGACTGACCAAATTTGTATCTTCAGCTGCACATTCTTTCCCCAAGGTCTTTGATACTCAACTGGAACCATCTGTCATAATACTGGTCTTAGCTGGACTCAGCTGGCCTGTTCCGCCCACCTCCGACTGCTTATGCTCCCAGTGCCTCTCTGTCTTTGATATTCCAGCCGGCTTTTTCCCACTTTCAAGTGTCATCCTCTGATAACATTCTCACTGTCCTTGCAGATTAGACTGGACTGATGGTGATGTACAAGGAGCTTTCCTCTGTGGAAATTAAGTCAGTTTGGTCCAGTTCTCAGCGGATCAGGCTGTTGGCATCTCATAAAAGTGAACTCTGATTTATTAACTTAGTTAATGAAGTCTGGGTACAAGTGTTGCAAGCTGTCAAAATGACTGATCTGCAGACAGAGTGTTTACCACTGATTGGTTTCAGTATTATGGTAGGACAGTGAGCTTTTAAAATATGAATAAAGGCCTTCTCTGGCGAAGGTGAACTGGCTAGAAATACCTGGCCAGGTACAGCTACTACTATTTCAGATCTGCCAGCTATTTCTTTGGAATGTACTCTTCCTGCAGACCTGATGGAACTGATAAATGCTGATGTGGGAAGTTCTAAAGTGGGGAAAAATAGTATTATTATGGCCAAAGGTTCAGGCCTAGATCCCTAGTGGGATCTGGTGGTGCTACTGGGACTTTAAGGGGTATGTGTATGTCCCTAGTACAGGAAGTCCATGATGTACAATCACAATTAAGCCCAACATTTCTGTTACTAAGCAAGACAGTTGTTAAGTGAGTTTTGCCTCATTTCACAACCTTTCTTGCCACAATGGTTTAGTGCAGTGATGGCTAACCTTTTGCCGTCACGTGACAAAAACGGGGGGAGCGCGGGGGAGGTTGCGTGTGTGTGCCCACACCCATAATTCAATGTGCCCTGCGTATGAGCACACAACCCTCCCGCGCTCCCCCCGCTTTTGGCACACAATGGCACAGTGGGCCCAGTAGGCCCGTTTTTTGCCCTCCCCAGGCTCCAGAGGCCGGAAATGGCCCATTTCCCGACTTCCTGTGGGACCGGAAGGCCTGAAAAATCAGTTGGGTGGTGCACACATGCGCGCTGGAGCTGAGCTAGGGCAACGCTCGTGTGCCAACAGATATGGCTCTGCGTGCCACCTGTGGCACCCATGCCATAGGTTCGCCATCACGGGTATAGGGTTTCCTGCCTGAGCAGGGGGTTGGACTAGAAGACCTTCGAGACTTAGAATAACTCTGTCACTCTTAAATGGTACATCAAGCAGCATACATTAAAATCGAATTTCGTTGCATACAGCTTTCAAAGGGTCATCATCTCCAATATACACTACATAAACATGACTAAAATAAATAAATAAATTGCAAAATTACCCGTATACCTTGGTAGTACAGTGGTCTAAAGCACCCTGTTATTAACATCAGCTGCCTGCAATTACTGCAGATTTGAATCTCACCAGGCTCAAGGTTGACTCAGCCTTCCATCCTTTCTAAGGTAG
>JANHFK010000682.1:8797-21961 GCA_036250565.1 Sibynophis collaris
GATTCGAACCTGCAGTAAATGTAGGCAGCTGGTGTTAATAACAGGGTGTTTAGACCACTGTACTACCAAGGCTAAGGGATCAAGCTTATGTGAATTAATATATCTGTTCCACGGTGGGAAAGAAACGGCCTGCTTCGTTTCACCTCGGTCACAACATTTAGTTACATTCTTATTACAGTTCTTTTTAGAAAGTCACACCAGGACTGACATTACTGTTGCGTTTTCCCATTGATTTCATAAGGCAGAAGTATCTTTCTCTGTTGCAACAGTCACTCTAATTCCAAGGTTGAAACAGAAAAGGGCAAGACTTGGCTGACAGTGGGAAGAAGAGAAAGAGTTCAGAAAATTTAAAAGGAAGCAAGTTGCACTCTTCTGATCATGAATTAATTCTGTTGGGTCCAGGCCAAAAAAAAAAAAAAAAACAACCCTCAGGCTTAAGCATTGCAGTCTTAATCTGAAATAATTTAATAACAAGAGTTTGAGAAGAAAAAAAAAAGATGTGCACTCTTTGCTTGATTTTTATGCACTTAAATAATGAAAGCTTGATTTTATACTTGGGAGTTCTCCCAGATTTTGACTTGTCTCCTGAATTTAGGTAATGGCATTGCAGGGAACAGATATACATAACTGTATGTAGAGGTAGTTTAGTGACCGTTCCGCATTACAATGCCATTGGGAAAAGTGACTTATGACCAATCCTCGCACTTACGACTGTCGCAGCACCTCCCCCAGGGTCATGTGATCAAAATCAAAATTCGGGCACTTGGTGACTGGCATGTATTTACAATGGTTGCAGACTAATGTAGTTGTCGTTTGTGACCTTCCCTTCCAGTAGTGGGTTCCTATCGGTTCTGTCCGGTTCTTAGAACCGGTAGTAACGGTGATGGGAGGCTCCGCCCACCTGCCGGGACGTCATCAGAGATGCTCTTCTGCATGCGCAGAAGCATTGTGCGCAAATGAAGCGCGAGCAGGCGCATGCTCCCATTGCAAACCAGTAGCGAAGGTAATTAGAACCCACCCATTTCCTTCTCATTTATGACGGCTTCTGTTAAGCAGTCAATGGGGGAAACCAGATTCGCTTAGCAACCATGTGATTCATTTAACAACTGATTGGCTTAACCACCATGGCAAAAAATGGTTGTAAAACTGGGCATGACTCACTAAACAACTGCCTTACTTTGAAACAGAAATCCTGGCCCCAACGGTGCTCATAAGCCAAGGACTACCTTTAATGTACTGCTCTGGTTGTTTCTCAGCCACTGTGATCTAGCAATGTTAACATGTTCACTTGAGTTACATCACATCTGAATTGCTGTAACAAAGCCTTAACCCCAATTTGGGGCCTGCCTTCTTATTCTGAATTACCCACACACCCCTTCTTTAAAAAGGCAAATCCCTGTTTGTGGAGGCCTAGTTGACACTGGAGGAAAGAATTTCTTCCCAATGTTACCGTACTCTTTAAAAAAAAAAAAAAGAATTAAAAGTTTTAAATGCTTTTGATAGATTTCATGGATGTTTTATTTATTTATTTATTTATTTATTTTATTAGATTTTTAGACCGCCCTTCTCCTTCGCAGGACTCGGGGCGGTTTCCAGTCAATTTTAAAAACATAAATACAAACATTAAAATACCTATTTAAAAGACAATTAAATCTGACTGAAAGACAATTAAATCTGTCTGAAGTCACCAGCCAAAAGCATTGTAACTCCACCCATAAGACAGTTGCTGTCCCTAATGCCCTGGAGTGTCCTGTTTAAAGCCTCAATACCTCCTTTGTGAGTCATGGTGCACTCATCCCACACAATAACTTTGGCTTCTCAAAGCACCTGAGCCATGTCACCCTGCTTAGAGATGTTACAAAGTGCAGACTCAGAATGATTCCAGTTGAGAGGTAGCTTGAAGGCAGAGTGAGCCGTCTTGCCTCCGTCAATCAAGGTAGCTGCAATTCCTGAGGAAACAATGGCAAAAGCGATATTCCTTCCACCCCTAATTTTGGCCAGCAACAGATTGATCAAGAACATTTTGCCAATGCCACCAGGAGTATCAAGAAAGAACAATGCCCAGAATCAGGAGCAATACTGTGCATAATTTCATCGTAGGCTTTCCTCTGTTCTTGATTTAATTTTGGAACATTCACAGCAACTGCTCCTGTCAGCTGAATGGTATTATAAGACAGTTCACTCAGGTATTGACGGTTGCTGACAACGGCTCTTTGCTCTTGTGAAGGTGGGGAAATTTGAAGTGTAGGAGTGTTTTACCACTGACATGGATATGACAATATCCTCAAGCAAGGATAAGGCATTGCTTGTAAACAATTTGGAGGACCAGTTGGGCATCTCCACACTCTCTCTCCATTAGCCATCTAACATCTTCTGCAAGACTATCTCTGTATTTCTCCCACAAGCTTTAAGTGTCAATTTATCAAGCTTGATCACATAGTTTCGTAGCAAAGCACGGGTATCCAGCTAGTCATCTATAAGATTTAGGGCAGAAAATACAATTATGCACTCATTAGTGGGGGGAAAGTCTCTTTTTCCCAGTCCAAAAGCTAATAATGCTGCTGTCAGCTTTAACACAAACCATGTAAAAAACATGATCTGGTGTAATCCACTGAACAAATTCTTTGAAGATTTAGATCTACTTGTTTTCCAGCTCTAGCAGTCGGGGATTTTGCATGCTATAATGAATCAGGAGTTGGAAAGCTGGCAATGAGCCCACATCAATCATCCACATGCTGTTCCTTGCAGTCCTTCTGTCTATAGCTGGAGCTAAAAAGGAGATAAGGAAGGATGGGGTGGAATGGTACCAGACCTCCAGATCAATGTGGAAAAAATGCCACATTGGATGTTAACCATCAACTGAGTCTAGAAAATAGTTTTACTGGCTGATACCCATTGCCTCAAAAACAAAGCCACTTAAGGGGCCTATAATGGATATACCATTATTCTCCAATCACCATTATTATCCCCCATATGCAAGTTAGTTGAAATCTGAAGTGTGCATGTAATATTGCTTAATTGTGTGTGCATGAGTGTTTGTGTGTGTGTGAGGACACATACATGGTTAAGATCAGGGGTGAAATCCAGCAGGTTCTGACAGCTTCTGGAGAACCGGTAGCGGAAATTTTGAGCAGTTCGGAGAACTGGAAAATACCACCTCTGGCTGGCCCCAGGGTGGGGTGAGAATGGAGATTTTGCAATATCCTTCCCCCAGGAGAGGGCAGGGAATTGGGATTTTGCAGTATCCTTCCCCTGGAGTGGGGTGGGAATGGGGATTTTGCAGTATCCTTCTCCTGGAGTGGGGAGGGAATGGGGATTTTGCAGTATCCTTCCCCTGCCATGCCCACCAAGCCACACCCACCAAGTCATACCATGCCCACCAAGCCACGCCCACAGAACCGGTAGTAAAAATTGGATTTTACCACTGGGTGTAGCTGATGCTGGCATTTGAGATGGTAATGGATAGAAGTTATAGTTATAGTAAGCATTTCACAATTCCCCACATAATTACTTTTTTTCTCAAAGATTTAACAACTGCACAAAATTATGGGATCTTTTTTCCCTGCTGGTCTTTCACATAGGTTGTACAGAATGCAAGCAGAGAACTCTGTCCTTCTGGGAGTTTGCAATTTGTTTCCAAGATCAAAGCAACCAATCTAATAGCTGGCAATGGAGTTGCAGCTCACATAACGAGTCTGTCTTCTGATTTTTATGTCTTTGTTTGCAATCTAGGTGTTACACAATAAAACACAGGAATGAAGATCTTCTATTAATTGACACATTAAAAACAAAACAAAACAGAGGGCCTCAAATAATGTGTTATCCTTGAAAGCAATTTGTTCATCCTAACTGTCTTTCTGATGAAACATCTCCTTGCCTCCCACCTTGCGTTGTTACTTCTGATCATATTCGTAAATTCTGATCTGTGTAAGAAGCAATGAAGCCTGGTAATGCTAAAGGTCATCAAGCGTTAGAAACCTTCAGGTAAGGGCTTGCTTATTGTGAAGTGATGAAAGAACAGCAGAATCTAGATGCATCAATTTCCTCATACTGCCATATGTATTATTTTACTGTAAAATCCTACTAACGCAAAATCAGGAACAATAGAATTCTAATGGAGTTAATTTTTTTAAAAAAACAACAACAATAGCATGTTAATAAACTAGCATTAAATGCAAGCTATCTTGATGTAGGGTGATGAGGTAGGGTGACATAATTTGGACTGGATTTGCCCTTCCCTAGGGCAGAACAGATGGGTTTGACCCTGCTCAATCCAATTTAATTATTATCGTTGTTATGGTTTCTTTAATATTGACTCATGGGATTATAGAGTTTCTAAGGGAACATTTTTCAGGATGTTACTATACCTTTCTTCCTAGGTCTGATAGAGTAACTGGCCCAAAGTCACCCAAATTTCATAGCTGGATCAGGATTAGAACCCATAGCCTCACAACCTCTAATTCAATGCCTTTAATCAATGCACCAAGGCAGCTCTCAGTTTTTTGATATTTACATATATAAAATATCATTACATATAAGGAAAGAAGGTTGTATTTTAAGAACAGATTGTATTTTAAGAACAAATTTATTCTCAAACAAGTATAATCTTTGTATGTAGGCTATTTGGTTCCAGAGAGGGCGTGCATAAGTACACTAACATGCCCTGTCCTTGTATTTTTATTCTTTTATTCTTGTTCTCGTTTTTTTTTGACAAATTATAACATATAAATAAATTAAATTAAATACAACACCATGTTATTTTAAAGGGAAAATATATCCTTAGCTGTACTATGTATTTTTGATGACTGTTTCATTACCAATGTCTTGTACTGGGTAATTTCATAACACTGTTCTTTGTTTTTTTAAAAAAAATTGGTATTAGCTACTTGATTGGTTGATTGGTGCAAAAAGCTTTTTTCTCCCTTTATTTTATATTCACTGTCCAATAAATGTACAATTTTGTTGTAAAGAGCAAATTGGAAATATTGGCTTACAAATATTATTTGAATTTTCTTACATACAATGTATGTTACAACAAAATTTAAGTTTAAAAAAAGAACTCTTAAAATGGGACAAGTTGAGGAATCCCATGATTTTGTCAGTTAGAATGGATTTGGCACTATTGAAAAAACTTTAAAACTTCTTTTGAAGCCTAAAATTGAATTGGGAGAACACTGTTTGCCAATTTGTCCAGTTTAAATATCTGTTATTTGAGGTGTTCAGTCACGATGCTATTGCTGCTTTTGTACTTCCATATTTATTAAGGATTTGAGAGATTTTATTAGATGTTCTAAATCAATAATTTATCTATCAGAAACAGAAAGGTACAGACAAGATGACCGGGATAACATACACAATCTTTTAAAACTGTCTTTTTCAGGCCATCAATTCAAGCAAGCAAGCAAAAGTAAAGCAATGTTATATACAGAATGCAGGTGCTTTCCTTCAGTCTGGTGGTCTAAATGCTGTCTCTCTGGCTGATGACTCCCCTATGGGTAGACAATCAGATGACACCGAAATGATATAATACAGCATCTTTCAAGGAAGCTCTGTTCAACTTTCTTTAGGGAACTTCAAACAAATTTGGACAAGGAGAGCAGAAGATAGCGAGGCATTGAAAGCAGGAATGCAACTGTTTGCACCACACTGAGATGGTGAAGGTCCATGAAATGAAAAAGATGCAAGTGCTGGAACAAGTTCAGTGTCTGGAAACTCTGTATGGATTTTTTGCTGAAAATGCGAAAGAACATGAACTATTGATTTATTGATTTGATTATTGCATTTTTTTTCCACCAACACAACATCTTACTATTACAGTCATGTAATCTATCTATATAGCTATAGGACAAGATAGGATTTAGCACTTAAAAAAAAGACACAGGAAACTATTTCAGAAATATTCTGCTTTGCTTTTAAAAATTACATTTTTTCCTTTTTTTAAAATGCTCTATGGTGACAAAATATTAGGCTTTCAGTGCTTTAGACTTCTAAGCATAATGGCCCTTAAGAACACATAGCCTTTGTGTAACACCTTAAACATATATTTTGCTAGGATCACAAGGCAGGAAGGTAGATAGGTAGATACTGGATGCATTTTCCTGAAAAAAAGTTATGGCTACTTCAACAAGTTGCAGATAGGCACTATCCTTGTGACTTGCATGCATTGAATCCTCTTGTGCCTTTGCATCCCAAATGCTGGATATCCAGACCCAAAATATGTGTCAATATGCATCACATGCCATGAACTTTATCTTAAATTTAAAGAAAAAAATATTTGGTAACCATATCGCTAAATATGGCATTTATGGTTTGCGTCTGTTTTGGTAATCACAGCTATATTCAAAATCTTGTGGAAGCAGCCACAACGTTTTGTTGACCCATTTAATCTAATCTAGTAGTCAATTATTTATATATTTATAAGCTTCATTCTATCCATCCTTTCTTTCTTCTACCTGCTTGTGAGAATTCACAAGCCTGAATACAACTCTTGCCCCCAAAATAGCTGTTAATCCTTGCACCTTAGTAGGAAGGGTAGACAATCTGTGGCATAAACCAGCAGTCCCTAACCTTTCTGTCTTTGCAGACTGGTGGGAGTGGCAGCAGTGGAGGAGAAGGGATGATTCCTTGCAAGCAACATGTGAGCGTGCACACCCACCACTCACACAAATGGAGTCATGTGTGTTCATGTGCTCTCCTGCTTGTGTGGCCTGGTCCCAACCAGACCATGACCTGGTACAGGGACGCAGACTAGGGGTTAGGGACCTCTGATGTAAACTATAAAATAGAACTAACACAATTTTAAAAATGCATATTCCCATCAAGAAGCACATGGAAAACACACAGAAAGCCACAGACGTGATGCAGCCCTGCAAATTCCATAATATCATTCTGGACATTGGAGCTTTTAACCCAAGAAGAAGCATAATAATAATAATAATAGTGGTCCTTATTATCAAAAAGCCACCCATGAATAAGTTCCTACAGTCACTTTGACCAATTTGTCCAACTATCTTCTCACCTACTTTAAATATTCCATAACCTGAAGCAATTTACTCTGTTTCTGGACAAATCATGCTGACATTTTGTCAAAATGACCAACATGCCTCATAATGTCATTAGGGAAACTCCACGCAGTGCACATTTCATCGTTAGTTCCATATTGCTCCCTTGTGAATGCCCATGCTTCCTTTTTCCCAAATATTATTGTGGAATTAGCAGAACCTGATTACAGCATCATAAATCATAAATATGAGTGGGCAAGTGGGGGAGGAAGAAATCCCACATGTGATCATTTCTGATGACTCCCATCTTACCCTGACAAATATTTATTGAGTTCTGCTAAGTTTCAGTAGTTGGTTCTTATGTACCTAGTATGAATCTTTTTGGACTTAAAAGAAACACAAAAATGCTCTATGAATCAAATGGAATCAACTGCATTACATCTGAATAAACAATGTAACTTTTAGGAGAGGGAAAATAAATTTAAAAAGTCAACCAAAGCCAGGATCAAATCTCAAAGAACATATTTTTAAAGATATTCTCAGGTTTAAATTCTGCTTCTCTAAGGACTGTCTAGAATTTAATATTTCAAGCTCTTAAACGAGGAAATGTATTTCCCCCCATCTTAATAGAAATTCAAGCGTTCACTCAATGAACAAATATAACTATAGAACCCCACTACCAAAAATGGAGATCAGACTATAAACAAATAAAATAAATGTTAGCATTTCAGGGAAAATGTTCTCTTTCGTTCTCCAGCATTAAACACAACTTCCTAAATGCAATTGGGTTCCATTCTGGCTTGGGGCAACTGTAGCCTGGGTTTAAGAATTAAGTTTGATTTGATTTGGTTTGATTTGATTTGATCTGAAGCCTCTAGAGTTCCATCATCTCTCAATGAAGTATTTTTCCTCTTTAATGCTGTTTTTCCCTTCCAAACCTCTAATGCAATAGTTTGCTCGTAAGACAAAGTTAAGACCTGCTACATTTGTATATCAGGCATTTGCACTACTGTGAATTAGCCCAGCTACTGCATTTGTATTTATATTGTATGACTTGGGAAATGGGAAAGTAGAAAGTCAAATTGTCTATGCAAAACAACTATGACAGCTTGAGTAAGGGAGAAGATGGAACTGCCTAGCTCTGATGAAACTCCAATGTACCCCACTGCCTGAAAGCCAATGGCTCTTGGAACATCTACCTATCTATAGGGTTTTTTTTTTTTTATTCTTGTTGATTAGCTTCAGAAAATATCTTTCCAGATTGTGTTTGGAAAGTGCAAGTAATAATATGGTCCTATCAAATGCTAGCTAATATATACTTCTCATATCAGCTAGTGCCAAGAATTGCAAGAAGAACTGGCAAATACTCCAAATTAACAAATACCACAACTTAAATACTCATTTTACAGAATGGTATTTTGAAAGCTTGATGAAGCCAATTCAAACCAATTCATGTTCAGCTCCATCTTTCCTAAAGAATTTTAGTTTTGTATTTGAAGAACTGACATAGAAAAATTTGGAAAAACAGACATCTTCTTGATCAAAACTATTAATCAATCATGAATCCAAAATACTTCAGATTGCTTTACATTTATTGATGCACAAGATGATATTAAAATTATAGAAACTGGAAATATAAAAACAGTGTTTTCTTTACATCTTTGTTAAAACATTGGACATCGAATCCACTGTTTGAAATTAACACTGGTAACTATTTAAAAAATGATCATGATTTGCAGTTTTAAAGTCTACAGCTTTTCATTCCATTTGGACTAGTGCCTAAGTGAGTAATAATGGAAACATCCATTCTATAGTATTCTCCAAAGTTGTAATAATGCTCTTGTTTTTCCACAGTTTGATGTAGGATAATGGCAGCAAAAGATTCTATTGAAAAAATGTATGGAAAACTCCAGATAACTACTAAAGAAGTGTATTGGTGCATGAAATTAAGTGACAAAACTACATTCAGAGCTGGTTTCACTTGAAATACTGTGACCTTTTTCTTCTGTCAGTGATACAAACTCAGAAACCTTAACTTTTTATTAATGTCGCAATGAGCACAGAGTCATAGTCCAATT
Source organism: Sibynophis collaris (assembly GCA_036250565.1). Classification (NCBI taxonomy): domain Eukaryota; kingdom Metazoa; phylum Chordata; class Lepidosauria; order Squamata; family Sibynophiidae; genus Sibynophis; species Sibynophis collaris. The sequence continues at coordinate 17,877 of JANHFK010000682.1, forward strand.
ATTTTATCAGTTCCCCATGTCAATTTTCATTAAACTTAATCCAATCCATGTATTTAAGAACTGAATTGGATTCTGATTTATTGATATAGATCAAATATGTTGAAATATAATAGACTTGAACATTGGGCCCTATCTAACAAAATGAAATTCAATGGTGAAAGAAGCAAGGTTCTACATTTGAAAGAAAAACAAAATTCAGAGCTACAGTATATGTGGTACCACATTCAATAGTAGTAACTGTGAGAGGGATCTTGGAGTCCTAGTGGACAATCATTTAAATATAAGCCAGCAATGTACCATCAAAAAAGCCAACACAGTTATAGGCTGCATTAACATAGGGATAGAATCAAGGTTGTGGGAAGTGATACCATTTATAATGCCTTGGTAAGGCCACACTTGGAATACTTTTGATCGCCATGATATAAAAAAGATGTTGAAATTCTAGAAAGGGTGCAGAGAAGAGCAACAAAGATGATTAGGTGACTGGAGGGTAAAACATAAAAAGAACGGTTGCTGGAATTGGGTATGTCTAGTCTAATGAAAAGAACAACTAGGGGTGACATGATATATGTTCCAATATTTTAGGGGTTGCCACAAAGAAGAGGGGTCAAACTATTCTCCAAAGCATCTGAGGGTAGGACAAGAAGCAATGGATGGAAACTGATCAAGGAGAGAAGCAACCTAGAGTAGAAAGATTTAATTAGAAGAGAAAGAATGGTAAGACATCCACTAACTGACTGCTTTGAAAATGCCTTTCAAATGATGGATTGGAAGTATTTGCTTGACTATATGCTTTAATGTTCAAAAATAATAATCCTTATCAGTATAAGCAGAGATGTATTCTTCAAGCTTTAGTGCATTTTGCAAAAATCATTGTAGTAAACTGAATTGCCACTGTAGAACGTCTTTTTTCACCAAAAATGCAATTTAATGGAGAGTAAAGTAAGATTTTACACTTCGGCAAGAAAAAACCAAATGCACAGATATAGAATAGGTGGTGCCTGGCTCAACTGGAAGTAACTGTGAGACAGATCTGTGAGATGGAAACTTATCAAACAGATCCAACCTAGAAATAAGAAATTTCCTGACAGCGAGAACAATTAATCAGAGGAATAGGATGCCTTCAGAAGTTGTGGGTATACCATCACTGGAGGTTTTTAAGAAGAAATTTGTCCATAATAATATAGGGCCTCATATTTGAGCAGGTGTTGGACTAGAAAACTCCAAGGTCGCTTCCAACTCTGATATTCTTTATAAATCTCTCCATGTAGTCTAACCAAGAGAATGGCGATAAACAATACTTGGAAAGGCACATCAGGTTTTCTGTTAGCAAAATTTCCTCTTTTTGCCTAGTATCAAGGGGAAGATGACTTTGCAAGACAAGGCAAGGACTGGCTGGGAGGGGAGGGGCAAGGAGAGGCCAGGCAAGATGCCCCTTGATGTGAGTGGCATCGAGTTGGCCACGTCCACCCAGTCACATCACCACCCAGCAATCATTAGGGCAGAGAACCCAGTTGTTAAATTATTTGAATCCCACCACTGCCTACATGGAAAACAGGACTGTCTATTTCAGACTTGAACCATTTTTAATTCAAAACAGATCTCACACCTTTAATAATGCCTGTAGCTCAATTACTGTTCTTGCCAATTTTGGGGTAGTGAACTGCCAATTACTATCCATGACTTAAAAATTTAAATGTGCACAATTTTCTCCAGAAAGAGCATTGTATTAGTGATTCTGTTTATTCCATTGCAGCTAATGCTAGTAATCTTCTGCACAGGCTATACATTTTGATACTGTATGTATTTTCGTATGTATATATTGTATAAATATTATTTTATCAATATATTCCAGTCGCAGTTGGAAATTATGCACATACAAACACACCAGGCTATTTTTTTCTGGATAGAGTTCTTTTAGACCAGCAAATACACATAGCAATGTATTTAATCACTTGTTGTACTTGAAAATGTTTCACCGTAGGAGGAAAAAACTTTGTTCTCATAATTGTACAGTGTATCATTCAAACAAAAAAGCTGAAACACACATTTATTCCCTTCTAATCTGCCTCCTGTGGCTTATTGCAAGATCAACTTGTCTTTTACTCACTGGTAAGATTACAACAGCAACTGGCACTTCAAATAATGTGAAGTGAAAGGTTAAACTGCTAAATACTCAAAATAAGAGGAGGAAATATCTCTACTGGGAAGGTAAAAGGAGATTTATGACAATAAGGGCCCTTTCCTAATACTTTGAAAGCAAAGGACTTGGCAAATAACATCCAGATTTTCCATTGCTTCGTTTTCACTGCAGGTATGGGAAAAGTTGGAGGATTCAGTTACTTCTACATGTCCTGATGTTCTGATTTGTAATTGCTAATATGTTCATGGGATCACAAAGAGTCGGACACAACTTAGTAACCGAACAACAACATGTCCAAAATCATTTATTGGAAAAAGTGTTTGTTAAATCAGATTCAATGTTTATCCACTTTTGAAAGTGCAACTGGCATTCAAAGACCAAATGCATTTTTCAGCATCAATTCTTTCCCAAAATGTTGTACTCTCCTGATGTAAAATAAAAAGTAAGTCCTGTCTATTTCCTTTTCCTAATACTTTTAAAAACATGGGCAGTGGATGAAGAACTACAAGCTAGTCCAGAAAGACAGACTAAAACCAAACAAGTCTCTTTTCGTTTCTCATTTCAGTCTGGAGAAATCTAAAATGATCCATTTGCCTATTACACTATGCCAAACTATGTGCCATCCTGGCAAGGGAAACTGAATTTTTAAAATTATTTTTATTTTTTAGCAATAGCAATAGCACTTAGACTTATATACCACTTCGTACAGCCCTCTCTAAGAGTCAGCTTATTGCCCCCAACAATCTGGATCCTCATTTTACCCACCTCGGAAGGATGGAATGCTGAGTCAACCCTGAGCCGTTGAGATTCAATCTGCTGAATTGCAGGTAGCAGTCAGCTGAAGTAGCCTGCAGTACTGCACTCTAACCACTGCGCCACCTTGGCAGTGGAGGCCTCTGGAATCCTACATTTTCAAACAGGTGAATTTCTATAAAGTGTTATATTTCCAGCTAATTTTTTTATTACAAAGACCATGTAGCTAGAAATACAATCATGTAAACAAAAATGCTTTGTCTACTATTGTGTATCTTTTAAGAGCTGGTCAACAATGCCCATCACTAGAACCAGCATTGCATTCCTTGCAATCTTTTACCCATTGGAATCTCCAACTTGCAGCTAAAGTACAAATGTAATATGGATGAAAAAAGAACATGAAAACCATTTTGGCATCACAGAAAAAAAATGAAAAAGCCACTAACGGCATTATAAATATATACTGTACCATACCATCAATGCCTTGATGCAGAAAACAAATTCCCCACAGTGGCTTAATAGTAGTAAATACAATTGACGTTAAAGGGAATGGGTAAAGTTATAAACGAAACAAGTCTAAGATTGGGCTAGGGAAGGATGATTATATAGTGTATTTGGAATAAATATTAAACTCCAAACATATACAATATATCTGGAAGTACTGCATCTCTCAGAATACCCAAAAAATTAATATAACAGTAATGTATTATGTTCTGTATTAAGAACACAATATGGCTTGTAATAAATTATACCTATATCCAGATCTCTTTTACTTTCTCTATATGTTTAAATAAATAAATAATAAACTAACAAATAAAATAAATAAAAACAAATCAATAAATAAAAGAGATGCACATGCAAACCCCCAGTTCGCTTGCCTGAAAGAAAATAAGGACTTTTACTTTCCATCTTTCCATGTCTCTTTGAAATATGCATACCTCTCACTGTAAAAAGAGTGGAAATAACACTCAAGTGTTTGTATTCTCTTTGGTTTGCAGAGTGGGCTCATGCAAAACAGGTGAAACGATAACACACTGCAGTCTTCATGTTCCAGTTTCGAGCAGGGGGGCAGTTGTTGTTTTTTTTGGATGTATGTACTTAATGGTTCTACTTTCAATTCAATTCAATTCAATTCAAATTTAATTTGTATACCGCCCTTTCTCCTTTGCAGGACTCAGGGCGGTTTACA
>JANHFK010000682.1:196384-208333 GCA_036250565.1 Sibynophis collaris
AGATGTTAGATAACCATCTGTCTGAAGTGGTGTAAGGTTTCCTGCCTAGGCAGGGGATTGGACTAGAAGACCTCCAAAGTCCCTTCCAACTCTGTTATTCTATTCTATTCTATTCTATTTTGTGTTCCTTCTCACAACTTTGTTTTGCTGCTAAATTCTTGAAGAGGTTGTGTCAGGATCATCAGTTCTAGAATGAAACAACACAATAGTAGGTAATCACAGAGACTTTAATTGATCATAGAATATAGAATAAGGGGTTGGAAAGACCTTGGAAGTCTTCTACTCCAGCTGCCTGCTCAAGCAGGAGACCCTATACCATTTCAGACAAATACAAATTTTAGAGTTTACTGCATTTTTGATACCATCAACTTCCCTGGAACCAGTGAAACATGAGCAGTTGAAAGATATAACTGAAGAATTCTAATAGTTAACTTGTATTCACATTTGTCAGGGTGTGTGATGTACTGTTGCTAATGATTTAAAACATAGACGAGCAGGTCATCATGTTCAATCTGATTTGTGGCAAAAAATAAAAATGTCATGACTGAGATTCAGTATTCCAAATAGCCTCATAAGTTTCATAATTAACAGTCTCAAATATTTTTGCAGTAAATTATCCACATAGCTGATGTTTGGATATGAAAAAGGGCAAGTAGTTTGATTAGCATGTCATATATCTTTGTGTCTATAATAACCTCAATTGCTTGTCCCTGCCCAAGAATGATCTTGAGTTATGACACCCATATGACTAGTCATGTCTGAGTGAGGAAATTGATTTAAAAAAAATATAAGGGTACCCTGTCTGATGAAGTGGGAATCAGGTGTAACCCTGAGCCATCTTCTGGGTCAGATTCAGTCCTGCTGGCATCATTGTCCTGTTATTGTCAGGCTTCTCTCAGAAACACACACAGTGTCTTTTACAAAGTCTGTGTTACAAAGAGTAGGAAGTGACTAAATAAATGAACAGTAGCAATAAAAATCTTTCAAGCTTCAAGCCTCTGTGCAATTTTCCCATTAAAAATGCATATAGGAAAGATATGCAGAAAGAAATGGATATATTGTGAAAATAACATTCAAATTGTACCAAGGAAGGGGAAAACTACTATAAATGAATATATGTTAGCCAAATCTGTATCTATATCCATGCAGATATTAATAGAAATATGGACAAAACGCGTTCAGGTTTTCAACGGTGTCTTTTTGAGAAACTCAGACTGACCTGGAAACAGAACAAACTGAATTTAAGAGTATAAAAATAAGAACCTGAGAAAAATTGAATCTGACAGATTCGTTCATCCCTAGCTGAACTAATAGCAAGAATGGCTTGTTCTGCTAAACCATTTAAGAGAAGTGTTCACATTACCACATCTAACTGCCTGAGTCTCACAGCTCCCTGAGAGATTGTATTGTGTATCTGAGCAACTAGAGATGTCATGAACGATCAAGTACAGCATTTAAGAAAGGAAGTGACCCTGTTCAAATGAGATCCAGGAAAGTATGGCCATTATCTCCCCTCCTTCTATATACTAGATCTAGTTACTTAACTTGGGGGTGGGGGGAAGACTACATAGATGCTCTGGCAAACCAAGTTTTCACTCCAAGGATAGCACTGGGTCTAATCACTGTCATCATAGCTTGGGGGATTTATGTTGTTTGTGTCATGTTGGGTAGACTGATATTATTCTTTTACTGGTTGAATAGGACCTTCTATTGAGTTCAGGAATATAAGCTACTGAGGCTTCTATAGTATAATGCCCATACACTTCCCCCCCTTTCTTTGCCCCATAGGCAAAGGTTTAGGTTGGGAAACTAGAAGGGAAATCTAGTGCTATTATGAAGTAGCCTCTCAGCCACTTAGATAGCATTTCTTTCTAAATACATATTCTCATTAGGACAAGATCTGGATTTAGGCATTTAGAAACAGGATGATCTCTTCCCCCCCACCCACTCTTTACACTGGATGGGAAAAACTTGCAGTTTGGGGTTTTAAAACTAGAGGTAGAAGTGTTGGATTAAGACAAGCCACTGGTGGGATTTACCATTTTCGCACAGCCTCATCTTTTATTGACCGAGGAAAGATAAATCCAGGTAAAAAGAAACAAGGGAGCATCTCTTTCAAGAGCCTTGCTTATTTCTGCAGAAATAAGTACATTTTTTTTCCAACCAGGAATCAACATTAGGTTTATTTTGTTGTGTGTGTGCAATAGAAGCTTTCTTCTCTCTTACTTTTATTTCTCTGTACATGCAAGTTATTGGCATAATATCTGAGTTCAAGACTTCCTTTTTCTTTTTTTATTAATATCTGAGGATTCTTCCTCCTAACCATGATAATACCAACATCATAAAGCATAGGTTGTGGTATTATGGTTTATAGCTGGGTGGGTTCTACTTAACTTCGCTACTGACTCGCAACGGGAGTATGCGTGTGTACACGCTTGTTTCACTCATATGTGGCGCTTCTGTGCATGCGCAGAGCATCTGTGATGACATCCAGGTGGGTGGGTGGAGCCTCCCGCTGCCCTTACTACCGGTTCTAAGAACCGGACAGAACAGGTAGGAACCCACTACTGGTTTACAGTAAGTTTGGGTAATTACCCTCTGTGCCTACCTGCCCTATGTCACAAATATCAGCTTTGGGAACTTGAAAACAGTATTTCTGGAGTTCACTGATTATAGCAGACCAGTCTACTGAGACAATTGGATGCAGTTTTGTAAAGTACAACTTTTAAGTTATCCATTAAAAAAAAACAAAAAAACCTACCCTTGATTTTGTTTTTTCTCTTGTAGATTGATCCCTTTTTAAAATGCCATTATGAAACAAGACAAGAAGTTTCTAGTGCAGAAATCATTCCATTATTTTCATTTTAAATCTTGTTATTTGCCAGAAGGTCAATATAAGTTAAAGAAGTTCTATTTTTCTCATAGAGAAAAGACTAAGGGAAGAATACCAAGATATTCCAAAGATAGGTGGAAGCGCAGTAACTTCCAAGAAGCTAGGCCATAGCAGGAAGATGAGTCCAGGAGTCATAGAACCAAAAGGTTTCTGGAAGAGGAGACTTGGACCACTAATCCTTCCTTCTATGGGCCCAGATGTGCCAAATTTTCACACTAAAACTGAGCTTTTATAAATTTCCAACCCAGTGATAGAACAAATAACATTTAGTTAACATGAAGAACCATTGCAGGATTTGGGTTTGGCTAGTCTAGAGAAAAGAAGGACTTGGGGGGACATGACAGGAGTATTCCAGTATCTAAGAAGGTGCCAAAAAGAGGAAGGAATCAACTTATTTTTCAAAACCCCAGAGGGCAGGACCAGAAATGGAAATTAATCAAGGAGAGAAGCAACCTGGAATTAAGGAGAAACTTCCTAACAGTGAGGACAATTAACCAGCAGAAAAACTTGCCTCCAGAAATCATGGGTGCTCCATCACTTGATATTTTAAAGAAAAGACTGGACAACCACTTGTCTGAAATGATATAGGGTCTCCTGCTTGAGCAGGGGGTAAAACTAGAAGACTTCCAAGGTCCCTTCCAGCTCTATTCTGATTCAGTCTTAAGGCAGAGGTGATACAGGATTTTGGAAGACACTGATCTCTCTTTCAGGGGAAAATTGCAATTCCAAAGCAAAATTTATGTACTTCTAAATTGAATTAATGCATTATTGTATTAGCTAATGTAAAAGAATGATTCGGCCTGGGATAACTTTTAATTTTTGGGGTAAGAAGCTGATGGGATTTTTAAGGGTTTTTAAAAAAGGAACTTTTAAAATGCTTTTTTTAAAAATGGTTTTTAGAACAGACAGGATTGTTTGTTTAATCTATTTTTAAAACATTTTAAAGCTCCATTATTTATTATTTTATTGTATTTTATTGTTTTTAACTATGTCTGTTCACCGCCCTGAGTCCCGGAAAGGAGAAGGGCGGTATATAAATTTAATAAACTGTAAACTTTAATAAACTGTACAATAAGTAGTTTAAGATTGAAAATCCTGATCAAATATTTGCATTTTGGTTTCCTCTGCGAAGACACAGCAGGCATATTCCACTGCTACCCTCTCCTTCCCCTTCCTCCCAATTATTCACTATTGTTTCAAGAGTTGAAGAAAACCCAAGAATGAATGTAGAGGAATTTAACTCTGGTCTGGAAAAAAAAAAGGTTGGAAGGGTAAAATGATTAACTGGCACAGGGAAAGTATAAAGCATGAGAAAGAGACTTGGAGCAGACCTTTCTTGATCTTGTTGTTCATAAAAAAAGGGGCAGTGAAGCTTTTGGACAGGGTTTCAAGATTGTGTAAATATACCCTGCAACAATAAAGTAGCATTTCTATATCCCAGTGGTATCTATTTCTTGGCATGGCCTCTTTCAAAGGGTTGACAATGAAGAATCCTTTCCAGACTGTAGCTAGACAAAATTTGGGGGCAAGTAGGGGCAATTTATCTGTTCTTTTAGCAACAGTTTGTAAGCTTTAACCTCACTGTAAAAAATTAGCAGGACAGAAAACTTTAGAAAAGGCCAAGTCTTCTGTTTCTTTTCCAGCTGTAAGTCTGTTCTTTCCTCACAAATCATGCACGTTTGTCAGTCCATTCTAAGCTGCCAGATAATATGCAGCAGGATTTTCCAGAAAGGGACTCTACCAGGAAGAAGTCAGATGAAACATTTATGTCAGAAAACATCATTACAACATAGCTGATCCAGTTTGGTCCCCAGTGTGGGAAGCTATCTACTTTTCAGTTTTGAGGATTTTTGCCTATGCTGATTAAGTATCTAAATGTCCAGGAATGTGACCCAAACCAACAAAGCATATGTGCAAGTACAATGGCAAGGATTTATGTGCTTGCTACAATTACATTTCAAAGTGTAGTTCCCAATTTTCCTAAAAAGTTGTGTCTTAGAATGATAGAACCATAAACACTTCTGTTTTCTTTAGTGCTTTCCAAAGCTTAGTGCTCCTAGGTCAACTAGACTAATAAGGAATCAGCAGAACTGTGCAACAAGACCTTTTCTATTTTTGCCACAAAATTGTGGAATGCCCTAATGTACAGATTAATTTGGTCTTCCTTTGGATGACATTCAAATCCAATCTGAAGTATTTCTGTTCTTGGTTGGTTTTTGTTCTTCTGGAAGAGCACATTTTGTTTAATATTTATCTTTAAAAAAATCTGATAATCTGGTAATACTGTGTTAAGGTATTATCTAATGTCTCTCATTAAGTGTGTATTTCCTTTTAATTAATTATAGTGTTTGATTGCTTTAATTTTGATTTTAGTTGTTGGTTTGTTTTAAGTTCCCTTGAGTGTTTTGTGCTAGCACAGAAGAGGAAAATATTAATGTTTTTAATAAATAAAAGGAATGTTTCCTTCAGAGGATGCATGCTTCCACTTCTAAAGAAAATCCCACTTGGACAGTTTCTGTAGGGACCATCTCAGAGAGGGCATGAGGAACTCAAAGCATTGAAATGGAAGCAACACGGTTTAAATTCAAAAGTTGGGTACAAATCTACACAAAGGAGAATAGAGGTGCTGCTACAATTGGAGGAGATTGGACGAAAACATTTCATTGTAGTAGAGAAGCCAACATGTTTTCTCCTGTGCATGATACTTAATAGGGTTGTTCAATCCTTGAAAAGAAATGCCTTGGAATTCAGGACAGCATACATCAAGTACAATGAACTTATTTTCTCATTGTTAAAGTAGTCATAACTTTTTGGGATAATTTGGAATCTTCTTTCGGAGGTTAGGACCTTTTTAGAAGGATCAGCATAATCCTAATATTCAGGTATCTCATTCTTTATTCCTTATCTTTGGAAATTACAGTACAATATTAAGAGTCACTTTCCTTTCGTGATCCTCATCATCCAAATCTGCTGCTGAGGTGGTTGCTTCATTCTGCCAAATTATAGCTAAGATGAAACCTTTTGCCCGTTCAACATACAACCACATTGTTGGGCTATAAATTTTTTTGTACATAAACTGTTTCAACTCCTACTTTCAAAATGACGCTATAGAGCACTGCACACTAGAACAGCAAGACACAAGGACAGTTTTTTCCAAATGCCATCACTCTGCTAAACAACTAATTCTCTCAACACTGTCAAACAATTTACTAAGGCTGCACTATTATTAATCTTGTCATGATTCCTATCACTCATCTCCCCCCACTTATGACTGTATGACTGTAATCTTGTTGCTGGTATCCTTACAATTTATATTAACTGTTTCCTAATATGATTTGATTGCTTATTTGTACCCTATAACTATCATTAAGTGTTGTACCTTATGATTCTTGATGAATGTATCTTTTCCTTTATGTACACTGAGAGCATATGCACCGACAAAATTCCTTGTCTGTCCAATCACACTTGGCCAATAAAAAATTCTATTCTATTCTATTCTATAAAAAGTCCATGCAAGGCTTCCAGTCTCTATCATTTTTTCTGTACTGCTTGCTAGGGAATACTCAGAATTGAAGTCCTTACAGTTTAAGGTCACCAAATTTGAAAAAAACACTGAGATATATATATTATATTATATATACTAGGGAAAAAACAAAACAATGCAATAGAGATTTATTAAAATCATTTTCAATGTACATGAAGAAACCATAATATTTCTCCCCAAGATATACCGATGCACCACCAAAGTGTGGGATTATCCATTAAATTAATTGGCAGAGAGAGGAATTGTTTATTCAAATAATGCATCATTAATTTACAGAATCCAGAAGGCATAATATAATGATGGACATTATCTCAAATGGATCTTTAGAAACACTAGGTATATGTATTAACAAAAGTTCTATTAATGTCGAATAGACATTTAATGGCTTAACAGTGCATTTCTGTAACTGTATTCTTGTAAATGCCTGGCTGGTTATAGTTTGGGTGGCAATGCCAGGTTCTTTTGCCAAATAGTAGATGTCCAGATATAGGAATGACTTCCCCTCCCTTTGTATTGATGCTACTGGTTACTTTAAAAAAAAAGGTACTGGGGACAAAGAGGGAGAGGGAAGAGAGAGTCTAGGAACTGCTTGTTCACCTTTGTGGTTGTGCAAGAGTGCAGATTTAAAATAAACAATGCTTGGTTATTCATAGTTGCACAATGAAAAATAGCCTTTAAAAAAGCCACCATGAACTTACTACCTTCAAATCCCTTCCCTCTGCCCGAGGTGAAAGGAGAACTTGGGAGACAGTGTTGCAAAACAGGTTGTACAGCTTTCAAACCATTCCCACTGGTAACTGTTATAATAGAACTCTATGAAATGCATATAATTACTTAATGCAGAAAAAATTGCAATTACCATAAAAACAATCATGAAAATACTTTAAGTATGGAGTAGGGGATACACAGTGTCAGGAGACCTTGTAGGGAAAATGCATTATCTGCAAAGTGAGTGAGCTAGAGTTTCCATTACCCAGGAAAACACTACTATAGATTACCAGTTCAACAAAGAGGAACTGGACTTATTGTTCTCAGCTCAGCTGGGAAATCATCAGCATTTTTCTCAAGGTTTAAAATTTTGCAGCAGTGAATGGAGTGATATAACTGGAAGATTAACAATAATGTATTCCAAAAGTAGAGCATAATGCTACTAAAGGAGACTGCAGTGAGGTAGCAATGCATGTACTTAAAGAATGCAAAGATTTGTATCATTGCTCAAGTTAATAATTGAATGAACTCTGGTAAGAGTAAGATAATCTGTACTTCAAGGCTGAAAAGACCATCTGAATGTTGAGTGTATCTTCAGCATATCGCAGATGGAGTTTCTCCACTGGGATGTATCTTCAGAAGTAGTGGGATTTTTATCGACTTGATACCTTGAAGAGGAAGACATTAATATTTCTAACCTGGTTTTTTTCAGTTCTGCTGGGAGGAATTCCTAATCTGTATGGAGTGGAGTGGCGTTTCTGTCTCAGAAGATCTGGAAGGTCCCAGGGGAGAGAAGTCTGCATTAACCAAACTGAAAATAGTTTCAAAAGGGAAGTTCTTCCACAATGTAGACACAGAATTTAAAAGAGATATGCAGATGCAAATCAGCTAGAGAGGAGAATAAATAATGCCACAAAATCTAGTTATGCGTGAACCATTTTCAAAAGCTGGGGTATGTGTTCTAAACCCGTGATTTGGGAAAGAAAGGGACTACGGGGAAAATAATGTTAAGAAATATTGTTGAGACATTCAGACTGATGACTTTTTGTACAGGGGTGGCATACTCAAGCTCCATGACTATCATGAAAGGCTGTCCACCATATACAAAGTTTAGGAATATATATCAATGCATATTTCTGATTTTCATGTTAGCATGCTATTTAAGCATGAGGAAATATTCAATCTGATCAAATGTCAGCAGCAGCATGGCCTCAGTTATACCTGAGTCAGAGAATTGTTTGAATGATGTATTTTTAAGGTTGTAGCAGGGGTAAAATCCAGCAGGTTCTGATAGAACCTATAGTGGAAATTTTGAGCAGTTCAGAGAACCGGCAAATACCAACTCTGGCTGGCCCCAGAGTGGGGTGGGAAGGGAGATTTTGCAATATCCTTCCCCTGGAGTGGGGTGGGAAGGGAGATTTTGCAGTATCCTTCCCCTGCCTCGCCCACCAAGCCACACCACACCCACCAAGACTTCAACATTGTATAAGATGGACTGAAACATGCCACAGAACCAGTAGTAAAAAAAATAATTTCACTACTGGGTTGTAGCCTTAGATATTGTATTCTATTTGAGTTGCTAAAACAACTATATCTCCTTCATACAGAAGTGGTGGAGTGCAAAGAAACAGATATACTTTTTGATACCTTTTTCTGAGTCTTCTTGATTCTTTATTATTCTTCTCCAAGTTGATTACAAAACATCCAAAATGGCATGTTTCAGTCCATCTTATACAATGTTTGAAATGTCCAAAATTAAAAACCCTAATCCTAATTATTGTATCTCCTCATCCAGACCTTTACCAACATAGACTGAGAGACATTGGAAGACTCATAAAAAATAGATATACTGTATTTCTGTTTCTTGTAACTTATTGTTTTTCATCTAGTGCTTTAACTCAATCCATTCTGCCCTTCATAAGTCCTGGTTTCTGCTTCTGAACCAATTCTCTTGTTAGGCTTAGCTTCTCAGGCCCTGTCTTTCTTCACACCCATTTTGTATCCTTCTGCTGTTCCATTATTAGGATGTCTGAATGCTTTGGAATCAATCACTTTCTTCCAGCCATTTTGATAAAACTATCTTAATATGTTGTTTACCAAAATTATTTATGAAGCTAATTTCCCCACCACATTACTGTATAAAATCTCTTGCACATGGCTTCTGACATCACTAGGTGTGCTTGGGAAAGACCCTTTCCCAAACCTTGGAGAACTGCTGTTGGTTAGTTTAGACCACATGAAGCTAAAGAGTTGAGCATCTCGACTTTCTTCAGCAGTTAAGCTGTAACTTAAGGCCAGCTTGAAATTTAGGTTTCAATAAGTGCTTCTCTCCCCCCCCCCCGAGAGTTGTCTATCCAGGAACTTCTTTTAGAATGTCTTCCTTTTTAAAAAACACTGACATAACAAGAATAGTAATAACTGCAGTAAACTTAGATATAAGAGATATGGCTGTTGTGGTAACAGAGAAAAAACGCTTTCTGTCATTTTCCAAGAAGGAAACTTCAGGAAGGCTAGGACTGCTTTTTACACTATGCAAATATATGAAATTGATGACAGAATAAGGATTTTTTTTTGAGGGGGGGGGGAGGGATGGATAAGAAAAATAGCATGAACCGTTTGCACTAATCAATTGTGTTCTATTTTAAATCATGAATTCTATGATGGACTGATCCCATCTCAGTTTCAGAAGCATGTTATGCTACCTGCATGTGGAACTAGGCTTCATTGCTTCATTCCTCAATAACTTATATAAAGTACTGCAGTCCAAAGCTATATTACATTTCAATCAAAACAGGTAAATATGCATACTTGCAAAACAGGTAAAAATGCATACTTTGCAAGGTTACACGTGAAGGTTGGTACATCATATATTTTAATCAAACAGTCTGATTATCTCCTCGGTCTTTGGTAGCAACATAGCCTCTAGAATATACTGGCTGTTCTCACTAGTTAAAATAGATTATTTTCACAGAGCTCTGCCAAGGGCTGCAGTGAAACATATCATGGCATGGAATCATGGCATGCTGGCTGGGGAATTCGGGGAATTGAAGTTCACAAGTCTTAAAGTTGCCAAGATTTTACAATCCTGATTTAGAGGAAGAGTTGTCTCTGTCCCATCTCTTCCCTTCCAAAGAAATCTGGAAAGTGATTTTTGCAACTCTCCTGGGAGATCCACCCAATGAATGGGTGGGTTTTGCTCTCTATTGGCGATGGTTTATACCTGATAGGTTTTCTATCAAAGTGGACTGTAAAAAATGTAGAAGGCTTAGATTATACATTAGGTTAAGCCCAGGGTACTTTGTCCTCCAGTTTCTTCCATTATTTATTATATTTTGCGTAAATGAGTCCCTAAAAACATTACTTTTTAATGTCTTAAAGGTCTATGAGATCATCATGAAATCAGCTATTATCCCAACACTAGATGTCTCCCTGATTTCATTTGCTATATCTGGTTCTCCTGAGAAAAAACAATAACAATAGCACTTAGATTTATATACCGCTTCACAATGCTTTACAGCCCTCTCTAAGTGGTTTAGAGAGTCATATTCCCCAATATTATTCCCCCAATAATATAGGTCCTTGTTTTACCGACCTTGGAAGACTGAGTCAACCTTGAGCCTGGTGAGATTCGAACTGCCAAATTGCAGGCATCCGGCAGTCAGTGGAAGTAGCCTGCAGTACTGCGCTCTAACCACTGCACCACCACAGCTCTTGACAAGCAATGACATGTTCCCAGGTCTAACACATTAGAAAATGTAATTCTTTGTGGAAGACAGCATGGTGGAATTTCCACAAAAAGCTACACCTTTTAGAATTGACATAGAAAAGCCTATACATAGCATTCCTTTGAAATGCAGCCATGCTCCACTAGATGTCCATGATTTCTTTCTCTGTTTTTCCCATCTTTTTCCCCCCTGCAATAATGGATAGCAGAAATAAATGAATCCATGTACATGCTACTTTTAGGACAGTTGGTACCTGAAATCTGATTCTATTCTCCTTCAAGAGGAGCATGGCCCACATTTTTCTCCTTCCATTAGACAAATCTGATATTCTTTTCGCTAGGCCACCTTCTGACTCTTAATTTGTTGGAGAAAAGTGGATTTGATTTTTAAAAAGGAAGGCTTCTGCTTTAACTGGAAATGAGCCCATGCAGCACACATTTTGATCCTGGGATTTCACTGAGCCTTTGTGAATAAAATATAAAAGCAGGCTTTTGAAAAGATGCCATACATTCAAGTTATGTTCCTGCAGCTGGAGAAGAGGCAAATAGCCTAACCGGGATATTGTTCCAAATATACCTGGCATCTTGTCTACTCTGACAACTTAAATATTGTTTACCCATGCAAGTAGATTGCAGTGTAGCTCTTCAGAGGGAGTTCGCGCTGGAATTTTTGCATTCTGCACAATGTTATGGGTTGGCAGCCACTCCTTAATGCTACACAGATACAGTCCATTCCTTCTGTTTATCCTATAAACAAGAAAGTGCTCCACACTGTTATCCTAAAAAAAAACACACACAAAAAGCTGAAACCTGAAGCAGACCAGTCCTGTTCAAACCATCCTAAGACATGCTGCCTACCACGCGTATTTGTTTTTCTTTGTAATTGTTAGTACAAGCTGGCAGCAGATGCTACATCTTCATGGATATCACTCAAAATGAAAGAAGAAGAGAAAAAAAACATTCCATCAATCCATGTCCTCAAGGGATTTTGTTGTAATATTCCCCCTAACATAGATAGATAGATAGATAGATAGATAGATAGATAGATAGATAGATAGATAGATAGATAGATAGATAGAT